>KN897049.1:2197-12915 GCA_000934455.1 Apostichopus parvimensis
GAAATTTTCTTGTACGCTGCGCGCCAACCGATGGTGGCGCTCCGCTTAGATAGTAATTCGCGCCCCCGGGTTAGAAAATCCTGGATACGCCCCTGATAACGACCTCGCAATATGTCTATAGATTTGTCAAACAAATTACAGTTAAAAACTTATTATTTCGATAATGTCTATGCTATATAATGGCTTGCTTGTGAAACTTATTATTATAGCAGAACGACTTATGATATTGTCGGCAATAAGCCATGACCTTTTCGGTTATATTAATAGAGATCGACATGTGGCCCGCATCTCGTTATTTGGTACTTACATTAGTATGTCACAAGCTATTTTTAATCAGGATATGTTCTCGTCAATTTCTTCACTTTTCGTTTTAACGGTACGCGTCAAGAACAGTTGTTTGATTGCAGTGGCGGAGCTAGGGGTATTGGTGGGGGGGGGGGGCGAGAATGGTCTGTAGGGGCGCTTTCGACACTATCCAAGCGGAGCGCCACCACAGGTTGGCGCGGAGCGAACATAATTTGTTTTGAGTAAAAGATACTCCCTAGATCGCCGGAAATGACCCTTTCCGGGCCTTGCTAATTTGAAGATAAACGAAGAATAAATAGGTGTCATCGCCATTAAGTTGTCAGAAAATTACACCAACAAAATGTGACAAATGTCAATAGGTATTTGAGAGCACAATAAAAAAGTCAATAATCGGGAATATAGTGGTAAAAAGCTGAAAAGGGCGCCAGCAGTCCATTTGAGTCCGTCAGGGGGGGGGGGGAGTCCGCCCCCTCTGACTGTATGGACGCTCCGTCACTGTAATTTGATGGTCCTTCCATGCTCTAACATGTTTGCAATGTCAAGTAACAACGAGTAGGCAAATACTACCTCATCTCATGAGTCGACAACGCGTAGGCATATCTTACAGACTATAGGCCTAGTTAGTCAGAATATATTCTTGTCGACAAATTTTCAATTTCACAGTTGGTTTACAAATACAGTTTTGGAGAACTATGTGTTTTGTTAACTTGGAGCTGGATTAACTGCAAACTGGTGCTATCATTTCCATCATTTCAACTAGACATTTGTGTTGTATCCTACAACTTAAACTTTTGCCAAGGTACGTGACACAAGTTATGTGCGTGCAATTTCTTGAGCAGCCTCGTTTCGTTCCAGAATATTTATGTTGGGGGAGGGGAACCCAGCCCCTCTGGCTACATCACTGTAACTATTATATCAACTTGCAGGAGTTTGCAGGAGTACAGTAGGCCTAGTTGTGGCCATCAGTAAAGAGGGATTTTCAGATGCAGTTATCGGCAAGTGATCAGGAACCGATGGCTACGCTACTATAGGATCTATTCAAGCGCTTGATTTCTTTTCCAGTATACGTCTTAATTAGAGGCTCTTTTCTAAAAAAGTTTTCTAAATAATCCATAATTTATGATATATCACTTCCACTCCAATCATAATCTTGGGGATATTACGTTATACGGTACCTCATGAAACATAAAATTTGCCAGAAAATATGCGGTACAAACAGGATTATCCACTGAATTTTGAGTCCAAAGGTTGCCTGCCGTGGATTTGTAAAATGTGCGGAAAAGTTGGTAATCCACGAAATAGCGGGGGAGAGGGTGGGGGAGGGAGGGGGTTGCAATGTGTCAAAGAAAGAAACCATGTAGAGGGAAGATGACCGGCCGAGTTTGGAGTTCTATCCCATATGGACGCCCAATGGAAAATTCAACCTTTTTCTCTCGAAATTAGAATTGTCTATGTAGGTGCCTTTCTTCCTCGAAGTGTCGACTTTTTACACTGACATTTTCACCCTTTACCTTAAAATTTAGGCTAATTCTTCTCACAATGTGTTGTATACCGATGATTCAATGATTATGTATGTAAAAGTGTATAGCGCTCTCCATCGGCTGGATTCACCGATAAGCCATTACTGAGAACGGTTAAATAAATACGGACCAAAGAACCGACCTTAATCGTAGCCATCCGTCTCGTCCACTAACTGCATACATAACACAATGGTGACTTTATCTCGAAAATTTGAAGTTTCATTTTGACGTTTTCCTTCGATTTGATACATCGGATTGATGACTGTTCGCTTGAAAGTTTGAACTTTCATTTCAAAAGTATGATATGTTACAGTATTTTAAATCAAACTTTTGACTTTCCTCGAATATCTAATTTATCTCATTAATTTGATCAAAACTATGAGATATTAATATCTCACAAAAGCTACAAATTTTGAGGTAGAATAAATTCTACCTCAAAATTTCTAGCTTTTTTCTTTTTATTGAAATTGTTACCATTTATGAGGAAAAGAAACACATATAGTGTGGAACTACTAGGGTTTCATTGATATTTTTGAAATTTTATGTTCAAACTCTGCCTTTTCATCCAAACTTTTGAGATAAAAAGTATGAATAATTGATTACTTGATTGCCTGACACTATTTCAACTATCTGTGTCAGGATGCAGGTTATTTATCAATCAAACAACAATGCAGAGGAGAAAAGTTCTGTAGTGAACCTCCATAAAGAACTCAAAAGTATACAATGTGGGAGGGGGATGCATTGCATTAGTGTACCCAAATAGTGAAGGGGGGGGGGGGGTGCGACATGTTGACCACATGCTCCCCAAGTTGATGCCTTTGCGAATATAGTCTCTGCCTCAAGAACCATTTCTTCACCTCTTAAATGACAAGAAAAAATTTACTGTCCAAAACATGCCAGAAGCGTTTGTTGTAGTATATATATATTGTATTTATCTTTCAAAAATATAAAGAAAAAGATATCATCATATACAGAAAACCTCTTTAAAAGTAGAAGATAATACAAGAATATAAAAAGTGGAAGACATAAAAGTCAAATATATACTGGGGAGAAAAAGTCACTTAAGGCTAAACAAGGAACTATATAAGCAACAAATTCCATGTATTTGTGTCTGTTTAATTTCCAGATATATTCTATTAATGTCTCTTACAGAGTACAGAATAGCTTTCACAATACACATATTACACAAAACAAACAGGTAGGTTTGGCCTTTTTACACCATTTCGTTAAATTGCAATGCACTATTGCACATTAGCTTGCTAGAAAAACCTGGTGTATACAGACTACAGAGCAAAAACTATAGTTATAAAAAGAAAGAATTAAGATTCGTCCATAATGCATATTGAACAGTTAACGATACACATTTTTTATTAAATTTGATTTGTGTTAATTGCAATACACTATGAATCATTAACAAGTCAGAATGTTTAATCAATATAGAGCAAACAATAGCTGAAAAGCAAGAGACAAGATTTCTCTATCGAATTTCTTATTAAAACTTGACACTTTTTGGGTTAAAATAGATGGAAATTGGGATATGAAGGACTTGAGGATGATGAATACAAAAAAAAAAAAAATTGTGTTAGTCACTTTCCATTCTTCAGAATATACAAAAGTTGATTACTTCTTATACAATACTTTCCATTTAATATAAAACAAATCATTTGATTAATTAAACACACACGAGTATAGACTTAGGATTTCCAAGTACAAAAACAAGGAAATATTTATCTGTGTAGTACATTTTAATAAAGACATTTTTACAAATACAAAGTAATCAACTCTGTTTAACAGAAGTGCAAAACTTTGGTTTTACTACTAGGTAGAAAGAAAATCTCCATATTTTGGCCCACAAAGCCAAAAGCAATACTTTTAAGAATGATTCATTTATCCAGTTTTTATTTGAAAGAAATTTTCAGTTGAAGTAATTGAAATAACACTATACTACTCTATTACACAAGTATGTCAATGAGAAAAAAGAAAAGGAAATCAAGACCTTATAACTTCCTGCAAATCTGAAAACGACTTCATGGCCAATTAGGTCTAATGTAAACAAAAGATAAATGCTGAGTATGAAGATCTGCTAAGATTTCCTATGCAATGAGGTCTTATGTAAACAAAAGATAAATGCTGAGTATGAAAATCTGATAAGATTTCCTATGCAAAGGGAGCTTTCCAAAAGATCCTCCAAATGTTAGTTCCATCTCATTCCATGTTTCGTCTTGACAAGTGTCACCTTGTCCACGATTTTTCCGTCCTGTGAACATGAGTGAGGAGTAATTTGCAATATGATTTTCTTATGATTCAAATTAGCATTTATACACAATATGCCTTCAATTGGATCCTATGGAATTTTGTTTGTACAAATGCCTCAAAAAAACTGTTTTCTGTTTATGGTTTAACAGAAATTACAGAATAAAATAATAGTTGATGCAATAACTTTGTCAACTAAGCACGATTGCAAAGTACAAAACAGAATATGAATGGATGAGTATTTTCACCATCAATGTTTGGGCAACATGTTGAGGGATGTAAATTTCTAGAAGTTCAGTACGCTGAGACTTGCAAGAGAGAGATATGACTTTTAAGCTAAAACTTGTTATGAAGGATCACAGTTAATACTGTATCCTACTGATGGTTACTGGTGGCAGTTGCCACAACTACGCCAGTGTGGCGGGTGGAAGCAGTTGAGTGGGGTGACGTGACAAAAAAAACATAACTACCCATCAGCTGGAGCCATAGGCCAGGACTGGAATTCAAATAAAATCCTGTCCTCAAAGGAGAAAGCCTGAGAGGGCCATATCCAGGCACCTGGAGGTGCCCATAAACAAAATTGCTCACCCAAACCACGGTTGGGCTTCGGTGAATGTGGACTCTCCTTTGGGGGCCCAATTCCATTGCTACACCGGGACTCGGTTGCTCCTTACTATGCCAATACAGTATCCCATTGTATATGCTGTAATACAGCACAAACACAAAATGCCAATTCAAAGGGTATTTTATCGACCCTAAGACAAAACTTACCAACTGCCACCTCCTGTCAATCCATTCATGCTGAGCTAAAGCATGTCAGGATATTAATAATTAAGCAATTAAGGGTGAGCAAGGGTTTGACAGAAATTGAACATCTCCTGAGAAAATCATCAAGTCTCGGCTAAAATTAAAAAACTGACCACTAACCTGATCGTCTGACACCTGCTGCATGTTGATGTGTGTATCGTTGATGATTTGTAGTCTAGTATAGCCATAGTCACTGGATCTAAAGGCATCATAGAACCTCATGGGTCCAAACTGACTGTGTGCCTCCCTACAACCCTAGAACAAGTAATTATAAGCTAAAATATACAGTAGCAACACGAACAACTCAAAAATAACATCTAGTAGAACGAACAGACTTGAACAAATCTCAATGGAATTTACTCAGAGTTAAACATTATTTATGATGTATCCAAGATCATCATGTAAGCTCTCAAGATACTAACATTTGAAGTTTTGCAGCAAGAGTGAAATGGAATTGTTACCCATATATGCTGACAAAATAATGATTCCTTGGATTGGATAGGGTTCCAACTGTAAATATCTAAGAATATCCCGATGAAATGCAAGATTGCGACATTGCGATATAGCCCAATTTTTGAAGTAGGAAGTTAAATGCAAAGTTTGAAGAAAAAAAGACCAAGGGTTCACCAAGGACATCACATGTTCCTTTTAGTTCCCTTTGGTACAAAACTTGTCAATTTCTTTGTTGTTAATATGTTGTTTATAGGAGTTGAAGGCCAACTAGATCAGGCTGTGAACATGTTCCTCTTTCGTAAGCCAAAAAATATAGTTTCAACTGGGCTATCCTTTTAATCTATAATGATTACACAGAAGCTTCAGTCTTTTGTTGACTCACTTCTTAGAGAATGCAGTTGTGGTGACTGACGTTTTCAAACGAAACAATTTGCAATTTTTCTTGTCTGAAATTGCGGATGGCATGATTGACGGCAGACCACTAAAATGACCTTGAGTCCCCTCTGTCTCATAGATCATAATTAATGCTATTGTATCAGTTTTAGAAATTTCCATTTATGATGCATGCAGTGCTAAAGAAAATTTACCATGAAATGCTGCTGTAAGGAGTGACTTTAAGACTTTGTTATACACTAACTGAAGAAGTAGATGCTACTTATATAATATTCAAGGGTCATTGCTCATTGACATATAATCTGTACTTAAATGTGTTACTGACTTGTTTCTAGTGCTTTTGACAAACACATAATTTTTATTAAAGTCAACTGGCGGTTGATGAAAGGAATTGAACAATTCATTTCTACTTATGGCAAAGACAAGAAAAAACAAACAGTTTAAGCAAAGTTGCCAACCCAAATAATATACATAATTAAGTTTTAATCATACTAATTAACGTCAGAATTAGATTAGAAGAAAATACAAAAGAAGAGAAGAAAAGGATGTGTGGGACTCAATTAATGAACTTCCTCAATAACAATGATCAGGGAAGTGCTCAAGCCGGGCGGCGGCTGCGCTCTGCAGTTATAAATGCCGCCCAGCACAAAAAGGTTTCCGCACTCTTTTGGATGATTATTCTAAAAAATTTTACCATTACCAAAATATGGGTGCATAGTTGGCACAGAAGGTACCTCCAGAATAGGAAAAAGATAGCACCATTTAGCCATCTAAGCATTCTTCAGTTGCAAACATTTTCCAATGGGGAGGGGGACCCCCACCCCTTAGACCCCTCCCCAGGACTTGGATCGTACTACCACACAAAATCTGCCGGCACTCAGATATTCCTGTAGTGGTCTAATTCTCCATGGCTGAATGAAAAAAATCCCTGGACTGAATGATTTCCCAACGACTGATGTTGAGGTGGGGTGCTTACCCGTACCCCCCCCCCCATGCCCAATATGCATGCCACTCTCGAATGTCACAAATCATGTTTACACATGACACAAGAATCATCTTACTTAAATTCCAAATAACAAAAAAATGCCATTTGAAAAGACTGTTTGCAGCAGGAAGGCCCAATTTCAGCTAACCGATAAATAGAAGATGAGAAAGAAATGGAAGAACACTTACTGCTGATCCTGTAATGATGTGAACAGGTGAGGTAGGATTGGTGTATGGCTCTGACGTACTACCGTTGTGAACCTAGACAAATGGGAATGGAAGGAGCTGACAATACAGTTTTTTTTATGTGTATGAATTCTTCAAACTCCCTGTTAGGATTATCCAAACGAAAAGTGAAAATGAAAATAAAACATCCTCAATTTGTTTATATCCTTTCCAAGATTTGCACAACTAATAAGTAAACTTTGTGGCCAACGATAAATCAGTATTTATCTGATTACTTGACTACAGAGGTAATATTCAGTTGGTATCCTATAAGCATGAAGAAATACCATACAGGTCTACTGATATTAATTGTAAATTGTGAAATTATTACTATTTCGAAATTGATATCCTATTTCTGCACTTCAATGTCTTACACATCTACAGAAATATAATAGCAAAGAGAGCCAAAGATTTCACATTTCATATTACAATTAATTTTAATAACTACATTACACCAAGTGTAAAAGTACATGTAATGTCACAGTTTCAAGAATGTACCATTCAACAGGACATCATTAGTAGAATCATGGTAACATTTCTGAAAGATAACTTCTCTAACCCCTCAAATCAGTTTCATGGAAATCGATAGGTGCTATGTGAGAGGGGAGCAACAATACTGTTGAAACCTTCACTCTAACATGGGTTACCAGAGGCATAGTTCATTGTGCAAACTGAATAGGGAAGTCTACTTACATGGATTTCTCTTTAACCCCCCCTCCTCAAGTCCATTTGTAAACAGGATTTGAATGTGGGTGGAGCATGATCATTGGGAATCTAACTCTGTAACAACTCATTTTCCATTTCAAGCTAAGAAAACAAAGAAAGTCATGGTAGTGAAACCGAAAGTTGGAGTTGGGTCTCTATGATGAAGCAATAGGAAGTTGATGATGTTAGTTTAAGTTGATTCTTTTTGATGAACCCATAGGAAGTTGCTGAGGTTAGTTGATGTTGTCAACAATCTACCATTTATCCAACAACAACAACAGTTGAATTGTGTCTGAGGAAACGTTTATACTTTCCTTCCCCTTTCGTATGAGTTGTTATTGTCTACTTTAAACCAGAACTAAAATGGTGTGATGTAGCAAGAACAGTGTCTGGAGCCAATGAAAAACACTTGGGTTATAAATCAATTGTAAATCAAAGCTATACAATGGATGAAGAGGTAGTATTTCCATTAATACTCACCGTGTAATTGTAGAGAGGCCAAAATCTTTCATAGTTATGTTCATGACCCCAAAAGGAAAGATCAACACCTGAGAAAAGGAAAAAAAGGAAAGCTTTTTAAGTATTTTCTAAAACCAGCATTTTTAAAATTCCAAATAGCAGTCACACAAAAACCATGTGGTAACTTTTGAGCAGGGTTAGTGACAATTTTACCATCTGAATGGCTTAAAATTAGCCAGTGTGTTACAAAGGTACTTAGGTATTGCCCCCGTAAGTGGTAGGTTGTACTTCTACAATTAATAACCCTTTAACTACACATATTTAGCTGCAGTTCTGCAAAGCAATTTAAACAAAATGGTGGTAGGCTAATCACATATCATTTCTTTGTGGCACATATCACAGCACAGAAAACAATCCAAAATGCTAGTCCTCAGTTTGACCTGACTCATAGCTGCTGAGCATGAAAAATGTGAAGTCGACATTACACACGTTGCTTTGTTATAGTGTTATACATCTGTAACACTGACGTGATTTCGAGTGATTTGCTCGAAGCAAATCCTGATTTGCCAAAGTCTTGTCCCGTGGCAAACCTCTACCAATTAGAATCACGGTGACATTTCTGAAAGATAACTTCTCTAACTCCCTAAATCAGTTTCATGGAAATCGATAGGTGCTTTGAGAGAGGGGAGGAACAATACTGTTGAAACCTGCACTCTAAAATGGGTTACCAAAGGCATACTGTAGTTCATTGTGTAAACTGAATAGGGAAGTCTACTTAAATGGATTGGATGAGTTTTTCTCTTTAACCCACCTTCCAACCCCCCCCCCCGCCCAAGTCCATTTGTAAACAGGATTTTGAATGTCGGCGGAGCATGACCTTTTGAAAGCTAACTCTGTAACAAATTGTTCTCCGTTTCAAGCTAAGAAAATGAAAGTCTTAGGAGCGAAACAGAAAGTTGAAGTTGGATCTCTATGATGAAACCATAGGAAGCTGAAGATGTTAGTTAAATGGGTACAATTTGTAACGAAAATGAAACTGATCTAGTACTTACCATACTTGTAAAAGATATCTTCGAATGCACCTCTTACCTGGAAACAATCAGTTTAAATGAATCAATATAACTTTATGGAGAAGGGTCAAAGCGATTGAAAACTATTAAAGCTAAGCCTTTGTTTTTATAATTCATTTACAACCATATATTAAGGTTTAGTCAATTCCTCATTGAGATATTTAATTGGTACAATTTGGTGCCCTTGGACTTCAGGAAACAATTCCCGGGTTACAATCTCACTGCCACTTGGCCTATATAACCCATATCATATCAGATCAAACTAGCCTACCATTTTTGCAAGGCAGAGGTAGACAATTGTTATGGACAAATAATCAATTTTTGCAAATGTTGGACAAGGCAATATTTTACAGAACCAGAGTGCAAATAAATATCATTGTAATATTTATGTAGTTGAATGTGGTGGGAAATGGAATATGACAATGCTTTTAGGTCCTACTGCACTGCTGTATTTTTTTCTTTTTTCTTTTTCATAAACGAAAGGAATATTGAATTTTAACTCCTACTATGAACTCATAGCGAAGATAACTGATCACAAACCGAAAATTACTTTTAGAACATCCAATTTCATTCAAATTATAAATAACACTCAATAGTTTGTTTATATTACGTAAAGGTTCACTGAATATTCAACCATACTTTCACATATGTCACTTACTGTTTCCGAATACAATAATTCACATTGTCTGGTTAAAGTATCTGAGCAGTATGGTGGTCTGTGGCCAACAGTTATAATCCACGGCCTCTGCTTCCTTGCCTCAGGAGAATTGGCTTCCTAGTGGGTGCAATAAAGTAAGATAAAACCAAAGACACATAAGGCATCTCAAGATCAACAAAACATGATGCTCCTTTTACTTTACTTTTATAGTCATGAGCTAATTAACATGGTTATCATCTGTGATTACACTGCACTGTTCGGCAGTATAACACTAGAGGACTGTCCTGAAGGTATCAGTGTTACTGATCTGTGTTTTGGTCAACAAGCACACTGCAAGGATACCACCCAACTTATCCATTCCTATGCTCACTTATTGTGGAATAAATGTCTGAGCCTTTTTGGCAAGCTGTCAATGTATACTCACTTGCTAACATCATAAAATATTTACTTTTTAATTCTAACATTGCTTTTAATATTACACTGCTTTGTACAGCAGTGATAAGTTGACAACAATTATTTGTAGCTGACAAGTCAGGATTTGGACAAAAAGATCTCCCTCCTACTGTCGGGCCTACATTTAAACACCCCCCACCCCATCCCACCCCTCAACAAAACGGATTCTCATTTATATCGCTTGTTCCGATAACAAGAGAACAACATATTAGGTACAATTCAATTGATAAAAGTATAATCATACCACACCACAACACTCTGCTAAGTTCATTCTTCTTTGGACAGTGTATGTGCTATACACTACGGTCGGATTACTTTTGAATGCAAACAGCAATATGGAAGACAGAATTCCTTTCTTGTGAGTTTTCCCCATTTGCTGCAGCACATTTTCACATACAGCGACATAAAATAGTATCGTTTTTCTATGTAATA
>JXUT01143637.1:0-30741 GCA_000934455.1 Apostichopus parvimensis
GTGACAATACTTGCAACAGGAAAGTACCAAAATCAATTGTAAAGCTACAGGCAGGGATTGGTTAGTGTGTGTTTATTAATGAAATGCATAATGATCGGCGTTTACATGCTGGAATCCCCCGGTATTAAATAATGAAGTTGGCTTTGGTCTGGTGAAGCTGAGTATCCAGGCTGGACCTGGAAGGGGGAGGGGGAAGGGGAAGGGGAGGGTGTCCTTCTGTGTTAGGGCCTTGCCACTGACAGTCAAATTTTAGAAATTTTCCTTACATTAAAAGTCAAATATGGCATTTATACTGACTCACTAGTTATATACTTACTGTATCATTCAGTGAGGAAATGTAGGAAAGAAAAATCATGACTTGATCGATTTTAACCCATGTTTTCTTCCATCGAAGAAGTAAGTTTGTCAACATTGCCAAAAACAACTCAGAATTGTTGCTCTAAATTACTGTACTTTGTTACAAATAAAAACAAACGAAAGTTTATCTCGAACAGGATATGATAGCCAAGCGTCCAGGATCTTGGTTTATACCATACCATTCAGTTACATATTAGGTTCTAATATTTGTCATCAGAGATAACTAAAACATAGATCTGTTCGGAAGAGACACGTGTACACAGAGACTACATAACTGAGCTATCTTTCTCGTGACGTAAAAAAGGAACATCCCAGCCAAGTTCCTTGAAAGAAGCACACAGCTGTTCAGTAAATAGCATTTATACGATTGATCACATCAGGCGTGGATACAGGATTTTTAAGAGGAAGGAGTGTGGCCATGGGGACATTGAAACCGACTATGTAGGGGGTCTCCACCCCTTCCATGCTCTCGTCCCCCCTCCCTTCTTCCCTCTTGAATATTTTCTACAAAAATGTTGTGTATATCTCTTTACACTAATCCTGTACATTTGTGATCACACTGATTCTTCTATGCCTACTAACTCGATGTGCTTTTACTGCCAATCTGAACTTTGTGAATGTCTATTGTCAGTTGCAATTTCAATTAAACATACTGCATACATGGTTTGGAGAAGAATTCACTTTCTTAAATGCTCGCACCCTTTCTCCAAGCAATGGTTAAGTAAGGAAGCTTTCTAAGTTTTGATTAAGCTCTGAAATGTTTGCATGTACAGTATGTGTGACAATTTAAAAAAACATCATGTGTAAAGAAAACGTAACATTTCCAACAATGAAAATTACTTAATACTTACAACTGAAAAATTCATTTAACGATGCATAGCACAGCTGAATACCTGGGATAATACGTAGAGAAGCAATTTGCCTGATATTTTGACACAACAACTTTAAGAGCTCAGTGAAAACCAAAACCATAAATAATAGTTCCAAATTGTTGATGAAGAAATTGTTTAAGAATGTGGAAAATTGTAGCTACTGTACTATGCAACTTAACATGAGTTACCAAAGTAAGGACTTTCTTTGAGATAGAAATACTTTCCTCAATAAGGTGCTCAAGTCACTTTGGGTGGTAGAACGAGAAGGAGGGCAGTAGACCAGAATGGGATAATCAAAAAAGATAAGGTAGAGCAAGTGTACAGTAGTTGTAAAGAGACAGAGGGAATTAAGTAAATCACTGATCACTGACCGATCAGTGTACAGTATGTTTATCATATACCAGATACCATGTTCTTTCTTTTTTTACCATTAATCCTACAGAATATCATAGCGCTGCATGGTTCCGTTCTGGTTATCACTAAAAGAATGCTATACATTTAGGATATAGAAGAAAGCAGATGAATCAAAACAAACACAGCAATTAAGATTTAAGAGACATAAATATATGATTCTTAAAAAAAAATCATTCATATACATCTGTCAAACTTACAATTTTGAGGTCGACATTCCTTTAATTTTATAAAAGAAACATTCACTATTTGTTTTTAAATATAGGCACACAACCTTTCATGATCCCGTGACAAATGTATATGCACGTGTATGGTGTTCATAGTCATGCAAAGGATATTGATTGACCTATGAACCTCTCCTCAATTCACACCACTTTACATGTTTAGAACTGTGTTGTAACAGGAAGTCCCAACACAGGATACACACTTTCCTGTCCAGAAATATCTTGTCCAACCAAACTTCACCTGCAGTATTTGTTTTGTAAAGCCGGGCAAAGCTCATTGCAGATGATGTTGACTAACTGTTATAAAGAATGGAAGACTGTCCAAACAGGACAAATATGTTCCACTGAGTTAGTGATCACCATTGTTAATAACCTTATACTTATATAGGAACACTGCAGTTATTGTTTAGAATAGATGTAACAATGAATGTCCTGCCTTACTGTATACATGTTGTTCTCTTGTATCTACAAATACTTTTTTTTTTATCATTGCAAAAGAGGTGAACCCTCAGTAAAGATGAAACATACAGTAGGATATATGGTAAACCTTGCGGTTGCCAATAGCTGCATGGCAGCAATGCATTAAAAGAGGCGTAACAATACCCAACACAGTTCAAGCCCAAAATGGTAGGACCCAAAATTCTCAGCCAAAGAGAGACAACTGCCAGTCATCTTTTTGAATGAATAATTGCATTTTTGATGGAAGGCCAGGTGTGGTGTATAGGAGTGAGCCTGATTTCAAATCCTAGTGGTAGGTACAAGAGAAACAAACCATGGATTATCATTTTTTTTAAATTAATTAATCAAGATTGCACTAAAAATGAAGACTTGTTTCTACACAAATTTACGTATTTAAAATGGTGGAAACTGTCATAGGGAGAGCTAGTCCCTCCCCATCAGATCCCAAAATTTACATCGATTAGCCAACATTTTGGCCTCCCAACAATAAGAAATGTTTCCCGAAAGGTAATGAGGGCGGTATTGAAGAACTTAGCATGTATGGACTCTGGATGTGTGATGTGATTAATTCACTTTGGCTTCGGCTTTGAGTACAACGTTTCCACATGCTGCCGTGTTGGACAAATCTAACCGTAACAGTAATTAACGACTTTGCTATCCACCTTGTAGTCATTGCCCACTTTGAAAAAAATGCAGTCCCCTTCGCAATTTTGCAAGGTCAGTAAGAGTGACTCCCTCGTTTTCCCTTTCGGTAAACCAAAGAGTGTTTGCAGCACTCCAATATCATATCACCAAATGTGCAAAGATTTCTAACTTGGAATACCTGTCTACGAGAGCAACAGTGAGGTATAAATTCAGTTTTCTAGATTTGATTATGGCCTATACATGCTGTTGGGTTCTTTGGATTTAATTGAGCGACACAATTTATTTGACCAAACCTCCAGAGCGTTACTCAAGACTAAGATTAGAATTCAGGTCAAACTAAGACTGCACTTCATAGGTTTTCTTCGAAAAACAAAATGAAGGTTTGAAACTTAATGACCAATTAATTTATTCTATTCCGTTTTAACACTTTCATGACACTTTTTCATTTTTTGTATGATAATCGCATACACACGAAAAGCAAAATTAATTTTTTTTCAAAAATTTTGTCTCACCCTTTCATTATCCTGAATCTATAATTTTGACGAGAATTCCAGAAATACCTCACATTTTTTAACAGCACTAACAAACATTACAGAATGTTAAAAAAAACAAAAATTGGAAACAAGGTTTTAATATCTCTAAGTTTAGAGCATGATGGCAAGAAAGAGACAAAAACAGGGACAAACATTGTAAAATAAAACTTACCCTTTTCACCTGTCAAAGATGATATTAAGCGATCAACCCTCTTATGACTCCGTCTAAATTTGGAAAACCTCTGCAACATGCTTGGATCATCCCATGCATCCCCATGAACTTGTGAGAGTTGGTAGAATACAACACTATAATATACATCCCATCCTCCACTTCAAATTCAAAACACTGGTATCATCAAAGTTGTCTACAGTGTATGTTAAAGTCTAACTATAGCAGCTGTACAATAACTGATACAGTATGTGTCATATAGCTTTGGCAGTATATAAAGCTTGGTCTGTAACACAATATCGACTGGACACATTACAATATTGTACAGTCTGAGGAATATTAATCAAACAAAGTGTTTTGATATATTTAAATTCGCAGTTGAGTTGATCCTGACAAAATCAAGGTCTGCAGTTGAAAATCAATTGTTGTCAATGAAAGAATTCTTTCATTTCTTTCATCATTTTTTCCCATTTTACTTTTCACCTTCTCCCCTGACCTACAGACTACCCTCAATCTTTACTGACTCATCTGCATTGTTCCTACATATTACCAATTGCACACATGTTTCGTGCACGCCCGTGTTTCATGCACATATGTTTCACAAAGTTTCCAAACATGAGTGAAGTTAATAAGTAAGCATCTAACAGACTGCTATATCCGAGTCTTACTGTAGCTCCTCTTGCTCTAGTTATCATCAGACACTGAAAATGAAATCAGTTTGCAACTACCTGTACTATACCACAAATTGATCCTCAAGTAACTCCGAACCAGATAAAAGTGGGTTTTGTGTATGGGACTAGTGGGGGGGGGGGGGAGGAGGAGGTAGGGACTCGTTGGTCTCAAAGTTACCAACTCCTGATTTTTTAAGCACAAATTCTGGTGACTTTCGGAGAGCATTTACTTTCCAAAATTTCTCCCCGAAGATGTCCACGAAAAGGAAAAGGAAAATATCCAAGAAAATCCTCAAATCCAGGTGAACTGAGCAACAGATATTTGCATTCAGGTGACAGTACATGTATAGTACATAAGCAAATGGTATCTGCACGTGGTTAAATCTCCCTGGTAGGACACACTTTACATCCAAAAACACAGGATACCTATACTGCACACCCTAATACCATTACAGAAATATTAAAAAACTCAACTGGAAATCGTAAGATCCGATAAAGAGATCTCTTTAAACTTTATACAAGGAAAATGGCCATCCTAACTTTCACGCGTCAATAAGTTCACATGTATATTATATATCCTTCTTGAGAGCTTATATAAGTCTAATTATTGAAAAAACAATAATTATCCAAGATGAAATTCAAAAACAAAAACATCTGCACTGCATTGTTCAAGTCTGTGAACTGCCAAGTAATGCTGGGATGTGTACTGCTATTACACGATTTTGAAGTGTGAAAAACAGAATAATGGGCTGCACCCTTCTGAGACCAATAATTACACAGACTTTATTGTGCAGAGTGTTAACTTCAAGAGAGCTGTTCTTCCGTTTACATATGCTGAATGAAGGTACACAGTACACAGTGAGTGACTAATGATCAAAGGTCTTTGATGTACAATCAGTCCCATCATCAAGTCAGTAAACACTTGCAGACCTAATTGTCTTAAAATCCAAATAACCCTCAAAACAAATAAACTTGACATGTTAACTTCTCACTTCCTACTGTATACACACAATCCATCGAAATATTCCCAAAAGTACCGGTTTGGAAGTGTTTTGAAGGACAAGGACAGACTTGCATCTCTCCTAACAACATCAGAATTCTCAACCTACCATAGTGAACTGGTAACTTCTCTTTTTAACACTGCACACCCTTGCATGGGATAAGTATACCCATCAATGATCATTCTATTAATTCACTGAACCATCTAAACTCAGTAAACTGTCTAGAATTGTTTTTAAGTGGACTTTGTTATCAATTTGAATGCAATTTTATACCGTTTTTCATCAAGATAAAATAAATTTCACCTTAATATATATCAGAAATATATCAGAAAATAACATGTATACATAAATTCATGCATTTTGGCGACTTAAATGAGATCTTCACAAAAGTTCAAAATGTCATTCATACCAAAAACATCTCAGATAAATTTACAAGAAATCTGACAGAGAGCCGATTGTTGTGCCATTCAGAGCTGAGCTGCTTTTGAAATGGATTTATCTCACAATTCAACTTATTGCTACATGATACAAGAAAAGAATACTTCATTCATGTAGTGTGACAAATACACGAAGAGAGCCTATAGCTACAGCAAAGATATTGTAAGTTGAGAGTACATAGAATACATGTGATGGAATGGCTTAAGGTCATGATACAACTGATAAATGATACCAAAACTGAACATTTCATATAAATGTGTAGTGTGACAAATACAGTTCATTATTAAGGTGGCCTAGCTGAGTAAGTATGATACATTGTAAATTGTGAGGAGATAGGTCACATGTGATGTAAATTTATGCTAAAAGTGCTCAAAAAATAAACAATTCTACACCTAGTTACAACCATTTTAATATCACGTGACCATGCATGCCTGGGTGTACCCACAAGTCAGCAATGCTTTGAAGCAATAATTTGAAAGCTATAGAATGTTTCACCAACAAACACACCATTGCAA
Organism: Apostichopus parvimensis; assembly: GCA_000934455.1. NCBI lineage: Eukaryota > Metazoa > Echinodermata > Holothuroidea > Aspidochirotida > Stichopodidae > Apostichopus > Apostichopus parvimensis. The sequence goes on from JXUT01143637.1 coordinate 6,296, forward strand.
AGCACGAGAAACATTCATTCCTGTATACCAAAACTGATAACTCGGAAAGTCGGCTTGCGGGAGAGGAAACTTGTAACCATGTAGACAGGATGCATTACGCTGTAATTAGTATTGCACAATACTCGGAATACATTACATATATTAATCAGTTTGATATACATGTGTAGTATGACATAATTTGTGATTATTCCACAGATTTTAATCATTAAGTGACGTGACATGTATTGATGTTCTAAGTTAAAACTAAATTACTAATAATGGGTGACTTTGCATGCTCAGTGTGAATACGATATGTATTCTTAAAGGCATTGATTGATCGATCGATCGATGGATCGATTGAGGTCAATGGTGAATCAACTTAACAAAACATTACAAAATCTGTAGTTAAGAAATTCCTTTCAGTTAACAATAATTACAGAGCTGGCAATTGAATCTGGATGCATGGCATTCTTGCATGTAAAAGAACGAATAAGGGAAACGTACTGTAAATGGTTACAAGCACACACACACATATTAGCTAATAGAGCACACTTGAACTGGGTGCAACACCTCGCTTGGCCAAGAAATCTTATCTGTAGTGTAACCATGCATCAGACCCTGAGATTTGGATCCCATGATTGGCTATAGGGGGATACAGGGAGGATCAGGCCAGTGCCATGTGGTAGATTTGTCTCTAAGCGGTGTTTACCTTTCACTTCCTTCACTGTTGTTGTTTGCTACATTGTGCATTATTAGACACAATAGAAGTAGATATTTGTAGCAGTGATGCAAATCACAGGGATTGTGTTTTTTTTCCTGTCTTTCGCTTTTTTCAAATAAACAGACCTAAACTTCCCCATTCATTGATTGGGAGGGTGTGAGCAAGGCAGTCTGTCTGATAACAAGCACAGGGTCTAATGTAAACACTGGGAGGTTTCAAAATCAATTTTATCTTTGTTTTAAATGCAGTCCACCATTCAAGCACCAGTCTGATATATAATGTACCCTTTATGTCACAACCACTAAACTGGATTCTATGGAGTGCATGTACAGTCAATAGAATGATACAGTCAATGAATAAGGGGTTAATCAACGGTCTAGCGTGCGTTACTCACAGGATTAATGCACGATCGGGGGATAATGTAAGCGATGCACGAGGGCGGAGCCCGAGTGCATCCAGCGATAGCATTAACACCCGGAGTGCATTAATCATGTGAGTAACGCACGCTAGACCGTTGATTAACCCCGTTCATTCATACACTACCATTTGTGGGGAAAAATCATAAAACAAAACATTTTTGGTTACATATAACCAAAGATTTATTAAAGTGATGCCCCGTAATTTTACCGTGCGTTACTCACAGGATTTACCACGGTCAGCTGACCTGAATGGACCAATAGGATTTAGGAATCTTTACTAAGTATGAATGAACTTCTAATTAATGATGCAGCTTTCTTGTTGGCACTTTGGATGGTAGAACGAGAAGGAAGTACTTTGACCGGAGGAGCCGGTCATAGGGTGTCCACATATTTAAAGATCACCAGTTCGTTCTAGGCACGGTAGAAGGAAGTGCTAAGGTTGTGGGGAGACAGGAAAGCGAGGAACAAAGTACATTAGTTAAACTCTGTATAGTCACTAGAATGATACAGTCCGTGGAACTTCTAATTAATGATACAGCTTCGTTCTTGAACTTATCAACTTTTACAAAACACATCAATGACAAAATGCTTCCACAATAGTTCCTTTCATCGTTGACAACCATCTACATATATAAATATATATATATTGGAACTAAGTGACAACCAGAGACACGGTCCAGTGACTCTACACAGTAGCTTACTGTATAGATTCATTCATAGACTGAATAGCAAATAGTTACAGTGGCATAGCCATTTCACACTTTTGACATTTCTATCTGTAAGAATGTATAACACTGAACACACAGGGAAGCCATTTCCTTGTGTATTTTCAAACTGATCCAACACATCTTTACTACAATGCATGTATACTACCTAAATACATTGAGCTTCCTTACAAGTTCAGGCCTAAATTAACCCTTTTTTTAAAGTTAAGCGTGGGAACAATGGTAGCCTATGTTAACTTTAGCCTAAGTCTGAAACTTTGTCAAGTACATTTAACCTTTTACAATTACAGATTTTTATTTAATTCCCAGACCTATAAGCATGTCACGTCACTGACTTAAATTGTATACCAATTACCAACCATGTGAGAAAAAATATATATTTTGTAAATTTTACAAGTGTTTCTGTCTTCCCAGTATTACAAGTTTATTTACAAGTCCATGAATGGTATATCATCATGCTCATTTGCATGACAATGGTTACTGATTTCGACAATGTAACTGACCTTTGAAAAGTACCATATATATTTACAATTAGTACGGATACTATATAGTCTGTGGTATTCCTGTGAAATAGGTTAAGCCCTCCACTAATGTTTATATAGACTAGACAATAATAAACAATTAAAACAATGGAAAAACTTGCACAGTACTGTAATAAATGCATAATCCATCCGACATATTGTGTATATTGAGCAGTTCTTCCTGGCAATCAACTTATCCCTACTCTTATATAAACCTTAATACAGCAACTGAAAATAATTTGCTGAATGTTCTCGATAGGATACTGTCCTACATCTCCTTCCCACTGTGTACCTCTTGTGTACAGACTTGTAATAGCTATGTACAGTATAGATATCTGCTCCACTATGAAGTAGTAATACAGTAGGTTAGGAATATTGTTAAAACCTAATTCTTCAAAAAGTAAAAATATTCCTCAAGGCTCTTTCATATTGAACCATCTCTTATTGTAACAGTCATGAAGTTTCATACGGACATGCACCGACACCCTACAACCAAACAATCCTAGTGCAAGCGACCATCGTTACGTCAATGCCCAATTAAACAGTTTCCTATCAGTATCTATCATCTTATGCACTCTGAAATAGCTCTGAACATGTACCAGGTCACGACATGAGGATTCAAACATCCCACAGATAGTGTTGCACTGTTGCCTTTGTATATCCAGTATGTAACATGTGTGTATTATATTATACTTAAATGTAAGATCAAAACACCAGATAATTTCACTTTCATCACCTGTTTATTATTCCTCTTCTGCAGGTGTTGATCTTTAATCCTTTCATGTATATTGCAATTTCATTTTTACTATGCAAAACAAAGATGAAAGGTATACTGTACAGTAGGTCAATGAGTACAACAGCATACTGTAAGTATAATACAAATAGAATTTCCCATGATGCTGTAAGTATCAGTACAAACTCGTACACATCTCTGAGCACGATTACCCAGAACGCAATGTCGCACTATAGCGCCTAGATATTATATGTAACTTTTGAAATTGTCTTGAGTACAAGTGAGAGTGCAAGGAAGAGTACCAATCCATAATGGGCGAGTACCAGTACAGGTAACTTATACAGTATGCTAGGAACTTGAGAATGAGTACAGACTCACAACCGATACAAAATTGAGTACCAATCCATAAGGGGTGAGTATTGAGTACAGGTAACTAATACAGTATGCTAGGAACTTGAGAATGAGTACAGACTCACGACTGATACTTAATTGAGTACCAATCCATAATGGGCGAGTACCAGTACAGGTAACTAATACAGTATGCTAGGAACTTGAGAATGAGTACCGACTCACAACCGATACAAAATTGAGTACCAATCCATACTGGGAGAGTATTGAGTACAGGTAACTGATACAGTATGCTAGGAACTTGAGAATGAGTACAGACTCACAACCGATACAAAATTGAGTACCAATCCATGCGGGGAGAGTATTGAGTACAGGTAACTAATACAGTATGCTAGGAACTTGAGAATGAGTACCGACTCACAACTGATACTTAATTGAGTACCAATCCATGAGGGGAGAGTACCAGTACAGGTAACTAATACAGTATGCTAGGAACTTGAGAACGATTACAGAATCACAACTGATGCATAATTGAGTACCAATCCATAAGGGGAGAGTACCAGTACAGGTAACTAGTACAGTATGCTAGGAACTTGAGAATGAGTACAGACTCACAACCGATACAAAATTGAGTACCATTCCATGAGGGGAGAGTACCAGTACAGGTAACTAATACAGTATACTAGGAACTTGAGAATGAGTACAGACTCACAACTGATACTTAATTGAGTACCAATCCATAAGGGGAGAGTATTGAGTACAGGTAACTGATACAGTACGCTAAAATGTAAGACTGCAGAGTACAGACTCAGGATACTTAAATTTGTTGTTTTATCTACGTACATGTTTGTCTGTATGTAGACATTCTTCTATGTAGCAATTCTCGATCATCTATTGCATCCTGACTTTCTTAGATAGAGTCATGTGATGATTATGATACACTGCATACAGTTCTCTCCTTTTTTGTAATGATTTGCACTGACTGTCATTATGGCGTCTATGTATAATGTCACTGAATTTGTTCATGACCGTAAAATTACATCATTAATGGCAGGATATCGATTTAAAATATGCAAACATTTACAAAGAGATCCAAAAATGCCAACAGAAGTGGTAAATGTACAATATACAGTACTTTCTCTTCAATTCAGGACATACACATACATACAAGTATACCAACAGTGCGATACAAACGTACAAAATGTCAGCAACACATACCGAAACTACATTATATCATACTGTAACGTTACATATCGACTACATAGATATTAAACCTACAACTATGGTACATCGTTTAATATGTAAATCATTAATTATCAAGTAAATATAAACTTACCTACAATATCCTCTTCAGTACTACGTCTGCTACTACAATTTCCCATCATGCAACCTTGTCTATTACGACGAGTCATCAAGTCATCCCAACGGTTCCCCTCAGCTTACTTGTATCATCATGCTAAATATACAACTGTACTGAAAGCATGGATACAGTACATTGTACCTTATCATCATACAGTATTCCTATACAGTATAACAATTGTTAAGTACTTACGTTTGTTAGACCTTCATACATGGTCATTCAGTGTAAAGGAGTTCTTTATCTATTAACACTTAACAGATATTGATACTTGAATATTTCAATGCTTCTGAAAGGTTGCGAATTTCAGAATGACATTGAACACAACTTTATATTATATATTTGTGTGAAGTACTGTATAACTGGAGAAGAGTTAGAAAAGTGCAGAATGTGAAACTTGGTAAGTTAATGATGCTTAATTAGTTTCATTATACTGTACAGGCATTACAGTATATGCAATCATTTGTTTATGTAATGAAACTGAAAATTCCCAAACTAAGGAGAGTGTCCAAACCCCTTTGACTCCCCCCACCACCCTCCCCCTCCCCTCACACACATACATACACACCATATTCTATATATTGTGTCAAGCACTGTATAATTGACAAAGAATTAGACCAGTGCAGAATGGGTAAATGATGCTAAATACTGTATAGGTAATGTATGCAATCAATAGTTAATGTTTATAATGAAACTGAAATTAAAAAAACCGGGCATTTCTTTTCAAAACAACATTGGAAAAGTTGTAAATGCCAGGTCCTCTTAAGAATATAAAAATACAGTACAGTATACTAGTTGGCTTTTATCATTTTCACTGTGTACAACATTCTACCTGAGAAATTAGCTCATTGATGAAACCCTTGCTCACATCCTACACACAGACATCACTGATGAGCCACTGACGGTCAGTTGGGAATCCCTACGGTAAACATATAGGCATGAACTGTAATTAATTATAGCACAAATGCGACTAAAAAAATCACCTTAACTACATCCTCTACCTGTAATCTGGTTACGACTCTTGCTTTTTACAGATCTATATTTGCATATCTACGGTATGTAATGTTAGTAAAGTACACATGTATGCAACATGCACGGTACTGCACGTACGTAATTCAGTTTTCATTTTAAAGAGGCTAAAAGTGTCAATTTGATAGGTAAATGTACTCCGCTCAAACCAGACTCCCTTTATCTAATTAAACCGTTCTACATACGCTATATATACGCCAGTGTCCTGTCGTCTTGGGTGATAGAAACGAAATGACCAAGAAAGATCACTGGACAAAGAAGGTTACCCTTCTAATTAGCCAGACCGCAACGACCGGTTTCTCGTCGAGATGATGCATTAACTTTCGTCCCCCATCATTTCATGAGCAGCTTGTAACCGTTAGAGGCAGAGAGGTATATATACTGTTAATATGTGAGTAGCTCTCAGCATGGGTGAAAATTCCAATGAAATAGTTGACTCATCTAAACCATGTAGATCTATGACTGACGTCAAATTACGTTCACACTTGGTACTGTAGATACAGCATCTAACCTATATGGCAGTGATTGTATTCTAGTATGATAATTTACTCTTGGGAGCTGTTAATACATTTAAGGGAATATTAAGTCTCCAGTACTTATGACTCCATCAAGTATTTCCAAAACCAAACATTAAAACTACTTAAAGTATCCGGTCACAGGGGGTGTACAGCTGTACTACTGTATGAAGGTTACCAAACCACTCTATGCATGGTACAGTCGGGGGAGAGTGCTAAGGTTATGGGGAGACAGGTAAGCAAGAAGCAATGTAAATAAGCAATACTGTGGATGATAGTTGGGATTTTGTCTGCTTTAATGACAAATCATTATGTACCAAAATATTGTCAGTCAACTGCTAACAATCCCATCAACAGTGAGGGTCTTTAAATGTTTTTTCTGTATTTTAATAACCTTGTATCCAGATAACCTGAAAATGTTATCAAATATTTCAAAATGAGGACACCGTTTTCTCATTTTCTTATCCAACGTATATGAATTTTTTTTTTTTGTTTCTTCGTAACACAAATTAAGTGTTCTGGATATTTTCATTTAGTGATACAGTGTAAAGATCTCATAAATAACAATGTAGAGTACTCTGATTGTCTGTTATAATTGGTAACTTTTTTAATTTGGGTTCAACTAAATTGTTATAATTGTAAAGAAAAGTCTATGTTGGAAACTAAACTGTACTGGTCTAGCAAGCGTTCGACTGTCAACGAGATTCCTTTGTCCCATAGTACTCCACATGTACAGTAAATTAATGATTAAAATAAAACCCAAAAATTTCTACAAAAATTTGTTATAAATTTATAAGCGATCAAATTTTGCAGCGTTTTAGAATCAAACTTTAGTTTTCTGCCATTATACAGTTTGCCAATATGTCACTAGCCCTTATTATTATCATAGTTCACATTTTTAGCTGCTTCAAAAAAAATCTTATGTATATTAAATAAATAAACATAAATTCCATATGAATCCAAGCTTTGGTGAAATATGCATCGCCATAGAGGCGCAGTGGCATGACGCAATAGATCTGTGAACAATTACTGCTCGCATCTCAAGTTCAATATCAGGTAAGACATGTAGGCATACAGTTGTACATACTGTAGCTCGGCACTGTACATACACGTGTGTACAACAAGTACTGTACAGTACGACATATATGATTATGACAGTAAATACTGCACAAACCATGTACACACACAATATTACACATACACATGTGAATCTTGTTTTGCCAAATAACAGCAAATTGATGGAAAGCTAGACATAAGTTTGCAGAAGCAGATTCCCTGAGGCAAAAATCAAGAGATTCTATCGACTTGGCCTCCTCGATCATCGGGCAGAAGAAAAAGAAAAAAAAACCCGTAGCACGGTCTGCTATTACTACTGATGTTTCAAAGAGAATGCATTTAGAATGGATGAGATGGTTCTTGCGTGGAAATCAAAACACTTCATCTTTCTAGACATCTGTGAAATCACTTTAAATCCACGTATAGTGGATTAATTAACATGTTTCACTACGTAGCCCTTAACCCGTTACAGAAACCACTAATTAGTGGACAAATACTTAACATGTTAAAAAGGGGTATCAAAATTTAATGTACAGTATCTATAGAATAAAATTGATTTGAGTAGCTAATTAAATTTGTCTTATTTCATAATTTACAATACTTATAGGAATTTAATAGTGAAAACTGAAATCATTTCTTTGAGTTTCATTCCCTTGAAGCAGACGTAATTCCAAGTTCCCAACCAATATATTTTTTTGTCTAGATGGTAGGGAAGCAATCACACCCAATGAAGCTAAGTATCAATTCTTATTAGACAGAGTTTCCAGCAACTGGTACGAAAGATGAATGCCTTGAATCGCCAATTCTAAACCTGACATCTAACAGTGGAACTACGCTAATTGTATGAAAAGAAACAAATCGTTAAACAATAACTCAATTGCATTATAAAATCAACTGTTGAAACAAACACAACATTTTATCATACAAAGGAAAATTATGTTAATCACTAAAGTGGAGGAAACCGGGTGAAAAGTTTTTGCATCACATGCATGGTTGCCTTTACAAGAAAATCTTCAAATTAATAAAAGCAAACCAAAAAAGTGGTCGGGGAGGGGGGAGGACACTGGGAAGGGTTACAAGCAACTAAAATGAGATTTAGGAAACAATAAGCAAATGGCATACAATATTAGACTGTGATATACAAGTATGACTTATTTAGATACATAATTAAGTTTGATATTTTGCAGACTGTTAAAAATCACTGCTAGAAGATAGAATGCATTTAACGATGTTCCAGGTACCTGAATATGGCTCAATAATTTCCTTATCTTTGTACTTTTGGTTTTTATCATCAAATATGTTGGCACAACCTGACACTAAAACAAAAAATGAGGGCTTCTTGAACGAACTGACAAAAGGAAAAACAAAAAACAAACTTAGCTAAATATTTTGAACTTTCTTTCTGTCAATTTGTGGTAATCGCATTTTACCCCCAATGTTGCTGGAAGAAGACATCAATGTCAACATCTTAACTTTTATTATAAAATAACGAAAGTGGACATCATGTACACTGTAACACAGTTGCATATTTCTATGCATCCAGAGGGAAGGCTGCAGTTATCGGCATTTATTACCAAGTCAAACAAGACAATACAAACACAATCAGTAAGTCCACAAATTTCAGCAAACTTTATGGCGGCTATTAAAACAATAACCTAATCTCTCCGTAATGGGCTTGGCTTCCCTACATCTTTCGAAGAAACTATAAATGATAACAAAAGCACTCTTAAACCATTTGTGTCTAATTTGTTCCAATTCTCTTCTTCTTTTGCTGCCAATGTGCCACTGATTTTGATGGCAACACAATGCTCTTGCCATTATGTTTGTTGTTGTGTCTAATTCTGCCACATGTACAACAATAATACATACAAGGTAAGTTCCTATTGTAGCGTACATGGCGAAAAAACCCTCAATATAACAGTGTCCCTTTTCCTGTTCCAAGGGTTTAATCAGGTGAATAGATGACAAAATCACAGGAAGGTGCCTTGCCAAAACTGCCCACAGGACACTCATAAATTGCTTATTTCCATGCTTTATTCATAATCCTGTTCCTATTGAACAAGATGAGAGAATCAAGGGCAATGCGTTCTTTCTTGGAAACAACATTCCTACCAATGAAATACGGTATTTGATATTTGAAAATAAACAAAGGTCTGGCATGAAGGAGAGAGGTGTCGAGGGGATTCGTTTGCCAGATGATTTATTCACATGACTTGCTCGCCAAATTTACTGCCACAATTTGTTACCTTTCCTCGCAACACACGCCCCATTTACAAAATTTACAAAATTGTGGAGAATTTTTCTTCATCAGAAATAATTTATATTTTGAAACAATAGGGCTCATGTCATACTTTTGTTGATCTTTCGAAGAAAGAAATTCCTTAATTTTCACCTATAATTGTTTCTGTTTCTATTGTTAATGTTTACAAATATTAACTAAATATGTGAAAGAACACAGATTTAGTAACTGTGCATCATATAGATGCCTAACAAGTGCACATTCTCGCCGATAGATAAATACAGTACTACGACGGTACTGTTGGTAAAACACAATTTCTCAGGACTCAAAAAACAGGTGTGCAGAAGTCTCTTTCTTTTACAATAATTTTGAGCCAATGCACATTAAAATTAGAAGTTACCCTGACTAGCCTGGTCGGTACCTTTTAAAGTTAAATAACATGTCATACTGTAAATGTGTCTCATAATCTCTAACTTGATACATAGAGAGAAGCTACTGTAACTATAAACAATGGTTGTTTTTTTACCTACAGGGTAAAAATTGCCACATTTGGCCCTTTAGAAATCAGGGGGTCCACTCGGACAATGAGTAAAGGAGTTTTACTGTATTTTAAGTCTAAACCATAAAAAATCATTCCAAAGTTCTTAAATGCAATTTTGCAGGTCTGGTCACACTGATCTAATGCTGTGAATCTAACCATTTGTATCCAACTAGGCTACTGTACTGTGGGTATGTATATACTGTGCGATATATACACACAGTTATATGGGACTTATGCAAGGTAAGAGGACTATCCATGGCTTCACTTCCACACAATTCAATCAGACCAGTGCAAATTACACACTACCAGTTTTGTACACAAAAGACAAAGCAGATCTATGGAGTGTATTGTTGATCTTAATATCAAAGTGTTTACCAAGAGTAAACATTATTCATACAGGATACCATGAGAAACAAATACAAATGAAATAAGTGTGAGAGGTGCAGATAGGTCTTTTTGAAGCTGACTTGAAATTGGTAGGGGGGGGGGATAGGGCTACCAGCCTATCAAATATGTATAATTTCAAAACATACACAATTATACTCATGCAGTAAGCCTTTGCTATTACAATATATATGTAATGGACAATCATTAAGAAAGAATTTAGTCGGTAGTACAGTAGGCCCAAGGTCTTGGTATAAATTTGTCTAATGAGGTGTTCCTTCCAACTGTAACATCCGATACTTGCGTCTCCTAACATTAAAGCAGTTATCCCACAATATTAGCTACAGTAACAAACTTTAAACATGTTTGGCCTGCTTAACAAGATATTACTGAGGTAAAAGTGACTAAACAGCTTCTAGTCTAGTCTTGATGTTGACACTTCAGTTTAAAAAATAGATTTGCAAATTTCAGCATTACGGCTTATTGGGTATAACTGAGCCTAGGACTAGGCCGAGGCCAAGTTGAACATGTATGTGAAGATATACCCATAATATGTGAAGATACAGAGCAGTGTGGAGTGAATGGTAGGTGTGTGTATACTAAATGGTTTAAGTTTGTGTGAAGATCATGAATTTCCTTCATTCTGTTTGCAAAATCTGGGTCTATGATTTTTCATTAGTCCACAACATAAATCATGCCTCACATATCATTGATACTTTGATATAGCATGGTGGGCTCATAATTGACGCACTTAAGGATACAGTAACTGTAACTAGTGTAGGCCTTAGTATACATCCATTGACTTTGGATGCTGTTTGCAATGCTCTGAGCCTCTATGCTCAGGTACCAGAGAGTAGTGGTATCATTTTTGAGGTAATTTTGGTTATTTTTATGGAGTAAGATTTCCAAATGCCCCAAGAAAGTGTAAAACTAGGGGTTGTTTAAAGCATAAAAAACCCACAATTTAATCAGTATATACCTGAAATGGATTAAAACTCATCAAATATGTAACTCTGCTTGACTGCAAAAAGTTAAGGCTGCCTGCTGTATCGTTGCTAGTAATATTTGAAGGTGTGTCAATTAAGAAGGTGCGTCAATTATGAAGCCTTTACTATACAAGCAAAAAATAGGTATGTAAAAATGTATTAAGCATAATGTTATCTCTGTAATAACTAGCCCACTTGTCACAAAGTGTTCCAGCTTTTACTGGCATCCTTAGATGCCTAATGGTCTTTGCATAAAGCATTTGCCCTTTATTTGGGCAGTTTGAAAGCATACTGTAGGCTATCGTTTTAGTAGAAAATATCACTGATTCACAATATTTTGGCACAATTATATAGTTACATTAATTATGTGAGCATATATAATACAAAGTGGCTATTCTTACGACGAGTCGTAAGAATAATTTCCGATTACGCATGCGCAGTTGCTATTTTTACAACCAGGAGTAGCCTACTATTTTTACGACCATGAGTAACAATAATTTCCGGTAAGGGTTAGGTTTACCCCTACTACACGCACAGTTGCTTTATTTACTTTACTGCGCGTGAATTCGCCGATGTCGTAAGAATAGTTTATAGATAATTGTTACGACTAGTCGTAAGAATAGCCACGGCCTATATAATACTACTACTAGGCCTAGACTTTATGTTTCAATCAGTTTGCTGCAATTTTACCCAAGGTCATGGAAAACACTGGATGTTGGACAGAACTATCTGCAGGCTCTTACTTTAGACTTAAGTCTAGTAAAAATGGGGAGAATGGGGCTTTCGGGAGTACGGGGGGGGGGGCAGATTGTACACTGGGCTTACACTTACAGAGACCAATGCTATACACGTCACTAAAGTTGTATCACTAGCCTAACACTGACTTACAAAATTAGTCTGTCTGCCCTAGCAGAGTCCAAACATTACAGAAGGCTGAAGTAAACCAAGTCTATTTCAGTCTACCTCATGCTAAGTAAGTCCCAGTCTACACATGACTATGACGTAATTGACCACTAACAGTAACAAGTAACGTTAGGCCTAACGTACGTAGCCCTTACTTAGGATATATAACTAGGCTAGCCTACTTAACTTTACGCTACTGTAAGCTCTTAGTCTTACCGAATTTCTTTCCACCGTTATGATGTTTTTTGTTGCTTTTGACGGGTGCGGACGGTTTTCTTTCCTCCTTGCCAGACTGAGCCCCCATTACTCCGCCTCAGCTGGCGATGAAAGATTGATCGGTATTCTACCGTAATTCCACACGATATGGTCCAACATCGAAATAGTATAGTACCGTGAATCACAACATGCAGACGACTTGTGGGCGATCATAAATTGTGCTGAAACGCCGAGGCAGAGAACTCTTACTCTTAGTTACATTGTAAATACTGTGGGAAAGGTGGCAATTGATAACCAGGAAGTGTCCTAGGTGCCATTTTGGGCAATAATTTGGTGGTAGGAAGGGGCGCTGTTTTACTTTTAGAATGCTGTATATTACGACGTCTATATACACTGGCATACTACTTTTCGTATGTCGTTGTGTGGATGTCACAGAAATTTCTTTGTTGGTTTGAACATGGAGGTAAAAATGGTTTGAACAATTCGTACGGCATAAAATTATGCAATGGTATCTACTCGCACACGTTACTGCCAGGGATGTACAGATAAGCAGTTAGCTGTCTTTGCCAGGGTACCAAAAAGGGATCGAGCAACCGTACCATCATTTATTTTACGTGGGAAGGGGAGTGGGAGGGGGAGGGAGAACAGGGAGGTGCAGGGTTCAGATGTTAGGTGCTGAGGAGGCATCTGGGGAGGGGTGGGGTGCTTTGACAAATTTTGGTAAAATGGAGGGTTCCTAAATGCAACTAAATGGTGCTGCATACTGTATATGTTTTGCAACATTTAAAACAATTTACTACATAATTTTGTATTTTACTGTACCTGGGCTTACATGACATATGTATGTACGGGTTGGCTGAGATCCCTCAATTTTAATCTGGGTTGGCTTATCTACAAGGCACCAATTCCTAATAACTATGTTTAATGAGTAATCACTAATCAGGCTTGTATGATGTTCAAGTGACCTCTCACCTCTTATTTACAAGTCTAGCATCACAGACACACATATATGCAGCCACCCACACACAGACAAATACATAAACACACACACACACAAGCTGATGTACAAAGGACAGAACACTGCCATATTATTGGAAAACTAAAGGAAGTTAATGATAAATCTTGTTAATAAAGAAACTACATTAAAGCTAGGCTCATTATGAATTAGTTCTCGAAAATCTAAACAATCTTTGTTTTGTCACAATTGTCTAGTAAATAATCAACAGAATCACGACAATGCCTTTTCTTTTCTTTTGTTGCCAAATTTTTGGCCAATTCACAAGAGACGGAAAGAAAGGAAAAATTCAAAACCGAAAAGGACCTCGTCATGGTTGTGTGATTATCGACTACACAATAGTACCACAAATAAGTGCAGAGCAGGCCATCGGCTAATTTGTGCTTGTAATGAAGTGCATAAGCTTGTGTCAAAGTGTAGATGTTTTATATTCATTGTTTCTTATAATCTGCTTAGAAAAGGTACACAAAATCTTAACACCAACATCTGGAGAGAAAAGAGGACGAAAAAAATATGAAAATCTAAGGGCATTGATTCTTCACAAAATTGTATTGTATTGTCATAATTCATAGAGTTGTAATATGCCATTAGATATTTTTTATCTAGAAGATATGTCTTCTTGATTTGTGTAACTTGAAGTCTTAGTCAGCTGGTGTCTTTTGCCCCACTAGCCTGCAAGATCTATACCATAATTCAACCAAAACTGAAAATGGTGTTGCACTGAAGCTTTATTAAAGTTTTCTGATTACACAATTTTTTTTTTTTTAATATTTCGGAATTATTGCGACACAAATAAATCACCATGCTTAGAAGTTGATCATGCACCATATCAGTAAACCAACTACTTTGAGGGAAGAAGGGTGTGCAGATATGTGTGGGTAGGGAGGTAGGAAGCAAAATTCATCTTATATTTTGGCACCCAGAAAATACTTGAATTTTATAAAATGCATTCTGTAAATCTTCCACTAAAATCATGTACAGTTCATATCTCACCAGCACAAAGAAATACTGGGGTATGAATACTCTCTAGGTTGGGGTACTATATTGCATTGTTTAAAGAGGAGGATGTGAGGTTTCCCCCCCCCCCCATCAAGTGTCTAAGGGGTTCCTTCTCCATTTTGAAGAGTAATAAAGGGTGTCTACAAAATATGATAAATATGGGCATTTGTAGCTGTGTTTTCATTTTTTGGGTAAATATAATTGTCCCCTTTTATTTCTATATTGATAACAGATAAATTTGATGTGGCAAAAACCTAATCCGGCTGTGAGATACTGGCAGACTTGATTTACGTAAAATCTGAACGAAGCAGGCGATACCATAATTATAAATCTGTCCGGAAGCGCACCAGGTAGCAAGAAGAGGAAACGTCCGGGTAAACTGGACGTCCGGTCACCCCATCCCTAGTTACAGTCTAGAATTATTGTATTAGTATTAGAATACATTCTTGACAACGAGTAATGTGCATCTACGCTCAAGAAATGGTTTCCTCAGCCATACTGGACATCAGAGGTGTCAAATGTTCATTTCCAGAAGAACTGGATTATTTCTCCACACCAGTTGTTCTCAATTGACTTTCTACAAGGTCCGTAGAGAAAAGTAGAGAACAAAAGGCACAATATCTAGTTTCAGGGCCAGTTTGGGCCTGATTGCAATCTATCATGAGCCAGTTTGGCATGCTGGCCACCGATTGTGAATCCCTGCTCTTCACTCAGAGTCTCATCTCAGTAGCCACTTCTTCTAACTTGCTCCGACGTGACCTGACGAGATCTGACCTTCCTGCCTGTCATCTTCAGAGCCGTCGCAATCTCCAGTAGATGCTCGTAATCTCCAGTAGATGCTCGTAATCTCCAGTAGATGCTTGTTACGAGACATGGAGTGGTTCGTTTCCATGTTATCGCTGCTTTTCCCTCACGTATCAAGGGTGACATTAACCGATTCGAGTGCCTCTGTCAGCCATATTGGATAGTTCTTTTTGGGATACACAGTTCTCATGAAGCTCCTGATAAATTCTGGAAACTTGTCCTCTGTTATGCTTTGTCGTATCCTCTCCATTAATCTCATCTGCATGATAAAAGTGGAATCACAAACTTGTTAATCAAGTACACTTGAAAATGTACATTTGAGGGATTCGTGGCTTTAACAATGCATTGCTACATCTCCTCCATTGCAACGACACAAGAACAGTATATATGGTTATCTTGTTACCTTAGCATCACAATAAAAGATAAATTCAATAAGAAAGACAATGTATACATATACAATGCAATGCGATGCAATGCAAGTAAATGAACTTCAATGCACTGTAATCCAATACTATACAATGCAATTGCCTGTGGGCAGTTTGCTCATTATTAGTCTGAATTTCAAGGTCTGGCTATTTCCAAAATTGACATGAGTGACAACTGTTGCGTTTATGCTCCATGATACACGATAACCAAATATTTCATTAACAGGCAACCTCAAATTATCCAAGAAAAGGTTTTTTATACCCGAAATGCAATGATAGTAAAATTAAAAAGGGTTTTTTCTTCACTTTTTTTTTATTAACTGGAAAGTAAAATGCCATGAATACTTAGATGAAAAGCTCTTTTACCTGGAATGCAATGTTATGAATGCTAATGAGCTGTGCAGAGACTGCCTCGTGTATGATACAGTGGAGGTAAGCTCTGGAGTGGTTCTGGCAGGTGAAGCATGGACACCCTGCATCGATAGGTTCGTAGTCACAACTGTAAGTTATACTTTTAAGGTTCAACTGTCCAGAATCAATCAAGGCACATCCAAATCTCTAAAAAAAATTTTTAAAAAAATCAGAAGAAAAAAAAAAGAAGAAATTAATGCTCATTGGTTATCATTGTTAAGTAGAGAGAGATTTCTCTGTTTGGTATGCATTAAAATGTTAAATTAAGTTTTCTATTCACCTGTGAGTATGCCATTCCTTAAAATAACTCAGTTTTTCCTTTATTCTTTCTTTAAAACATATTCAAAGGAATAAACAATAAAGATAAACATTTCTGTCAACATTTATAGTTTTTTTTTTGGCCAAACATTTTTTCTGAAATAGAGAAGAGGTTAAGAAGAAGAAAAAAGATGATGATTGATAATGATTGTAAGTAGAGAGGTCATTCTCTTCTCCTGCCTGTTCCTGATTTCTCTGCTAAAATGCATAAATCTTAGTTTTCTATGACCAATGAGTATGCTGTACGGTTGTACCTTTGATGTAACTCAACATTTTCAATTTAATAAACAATTTTATCAAAAATAAAAAAAAAATTAAAATTATTTTTTTATTTATTTTTATTATTATTTTTTTTTTTTACATCTGTTGACTGTATAAACTACAACATAAATTAAGGAGATGCAGAAAAATACAAAAAGAAGAGTAATTACTCATTGAGTAACCTAGAAACACGATGAAGTATACATAATTTTAGATTGTAGTGGTTGTTACTTACAGCAGTTCTGGTAGGGAATACACAGTCAAACATATCCACACCCAATGCACAACACATGACCAGATCGATAGCATATCTGAAAGGGGAAAAAAAAAAACAATGACACAAATATCTCATAAACCTGTCAAGTAATGAATTATATCTTGTGTGTTTCCATTCAAAGACATGAGGAAATAAGCTTTAGCTCACAGATCAATGGTCCCATATTAATAAGCCTAGTACCATCAGCATAGGTGTAGGAGACCAATTTGATTTTGGGGGGGCTGTAACGACTTGCCCGAAAATATAACCAAAATTGTTCGCGCGCTCCGCACGCTCAACGTGTTAATGTGCATATTATATAGGCATGAATTGGTTATAACATCGCATGCCAATAACATGCAATCGTTTACTGTGTTATTACCCTTTCATATTGGTTAGAATTATTGGGGAAGTCAGTACAATAATGATGATCATAATAATATCAGTTTAACCATTGAAAAACACATTGCAAATTAGATTTCTTTCAGTAGGTGCCCGAAAAATTCTAGCATGTTGCCCGAATTTTTTCAAATATCTACGCCAATGACCAATCAGCACTTTAGCTTGTGAGCTATATGTTCTAAAACATGCATGGTATATGAAGCTATCACTATGTGTGTTACCCCAAATAGAACCACCTTACTGGCAACAATAAACAAGATGAAGGTGTCTGTGTTTAAAAGTTTAAAAAAGAACCCTGACAGAAGCTGTAATGATTTTTTCAGTCCACAAACTCTCAAATTTCAGTTTTGATTTCTTACCCAACACCCATGCAGTATCTGGGTTTCCCCTTTGGTAGATGATCGGTTGAGAGGGTCACCATCCTCCAGAAGTGGTCCTTGTCCTCTCCTCCACTAAGACCACCAATTGCATAGCCAGGAGTATCCCTCTTAATCATTTCTACAACCGAAAGACGTAAACAGAATATAGGAAAATCTACGATAAAATGTACATTATTTGAAGTGACAGTCAGTTTGAAAGTACAATGACCCGCACTGATATTTGCCTTCATCTAAACTTTTACAAGATAACAGCACATAAAATTATCTGCACATGGTGTCTGTTAATACTATCACATGACATTTCTATACATTTTACAAATCAAACGTCAGATATCCACCTAGACCTTCCACAGTATGATCACAGACTTACAAGGCCTAGCCTATTTTCCATCTGGGCAGAGAATATCACTGTCATTAATTGCTATATGACTAATTACCAGCTGGACAGAAGTAGTTAATAGAGTTAGCAAGAAACACTGCACAGGTATATGAATAATATGAGAGACTTCGATAAGAACTAACTCCTATTTCTAGTTTCAACCAGCTGTTAATATCACACATAACTCCTTATTCCTGCATGATGCATACCCAAACAAGATTATCATTATTAAAAACCAAGCGTATTAATATGCATTTCAACCACTTTTCACTGAGGTTATGATGTTTTTCCTGTTTTTCCAGATAATTTCTGAAACACAAAAACACATACAACTCAACACAATACATACCAGAATCCAGTTGCACTACGTACCTTTAACACAGAAGGTCCTTAGCTTTGCATCGAGTCCACCTTGAACAATTGCAAACAGATTCTGTCTCTCCGGTCTTTTGTTGGCTTTGATACATCTATCTAACCATCGTATCGACCTTTTCGGAAAACAAAAGAAACAACAGGCTGAGAATAAGTTTACTTAGCATAATTCTATGTTAACTTTTCCTTTGTCACCCAGTGGTTCATATCTGTTTCATTTCACATTTAAATCATGTTTTTTAGAAATTCTAGTGCTTTTATGAACATCTCAAAACTGAGAGGCTTTTGCAATATCAGCAACCTGGAAGGAACCCAAAATTGATTTCCTGAAGTAAAAGTAAGTCCCGGTAAAACATGACCATGTTGGCAGCAAAACAACAGCGCAGTATCTCTCATGCTTTGTCATATATTCTACCATGACAAATGAACTGGTCACTAACTCCATCCACAGGTCGTCTAGCTCAACCTTCAGTAGCACCTTTTGCACTATTTTCACATATATCCCTTTCAACACCAAACACATAAATATAAAAATGCCCCGTGAAATCCGTTACAAACGTTTCCATCTCCAAAGTTCAAGTTAGCATGCAAGTTTCACGTGAGCTTATTACCGTACCTAGAAATGGGTATATGTACTAGCTGATCGATACATGACAGTAGTCCAACTCAACTCCAGAATGTAGCAAGATACAACCTTGAGGAGAATGGTAATGAAGAAGTGACTTTTCAAAATGCCATTGGAATAAAAAGTGAATATCTTACTGCACCTATGCATGGCTTCTTCTACTCTTGGGCCGGTCGTCAAGCTGTGGACCACGTCATCTAGCTGCATCATGATATCGGCCCCGATACTGTTTTGAATTTCGATGGATTTCTCGGGAGTCAGCATCAGTTCTTCTTTGGTGTAGGGAGACTGGAACTTCACTCCTTCTTCCGTCACTTCTGACAGCTCTACTAACGACACCATCTGGAATCCACCGCTGTCCTACGTACAGCACCAGAGAGAGAGATAGGCTCATTACAAGAAATGAAGAGAACTATTCCGTTTGTATGGCTGTTTACGAAACAATATAGATATTGAGCTAGCTAACACTCCACTAACGACACCATCTGAAATCCACCGCTGTCCTACGTACAGCACCAGAGAGAGAAAGAAGCTCACTACAAGAAATGAAGAGAACTATTCCATTTGCATGGCTGTTTATGAAAAAATATAGATATTGAGCTAGATAACAAACGTTTGAAAGTTTCATGTGTCGGTCAGAGACTGCTGGAATAATCGTTTAGTTTTGAAATGCAACAAAGGGATTGCTTTTATCACACAAAAACAGTTATATATGCCATGAGTGAATATATGCATATCCCATCAACACAGTCAAAATTAAACACAAACAAAATCAAACAAAAAGCAATTAAAACACGTTTCTTACATAGGTGTTACATGATTTCTTTCAGAGAATGACCTAGTTGAAATGGCTTTCTTGCAAGAGATTTCTTGTAGTCAGATAATGTGTGCACTGCAGAAATAACAATTCCACAAACTACGAGAGCTACTGTACATTGCAGGTTTAGGGCTCCCTCTGTCCATACAGAAATATGTTGCAAAATGTTCAATATTACAGACTACTGCACAAATGTGGAGGTCTGGAGGATGTACCAAAACAGTGGCATGCCACTACATACACTATATTGTATTTATTTTCTGAATTCACTGGCTCTCCCTTGGAACCAAATATCTGAAATTACAGAGAATGATTGTGGAAAAAAAGTGATTTTGCTGTGCACGTTTTCCAATCCATGAGTAGGTGTCATACAATCCCTTGCAGTGGAACATATAGCCTAAAGCTTAATCTAGCCGGAAGCCTGCAAGAGTTTTAGTTCACATCTATTTACGTTGATACTTTCATGATTCTACTAATTTATTTATTTTTTTTATTTCTGAGTACAAACAAAAGAAAAAAAACAAGTGAGGAAAATTAATTGATAATTTACTTACAGTCAATAATGCTCTATCCCAATCCATAAATTTGTGTAATCCACCAACTTTGTCCATCAATTCAGGCCCCTGTAAAAACAATTCAATGGCAATTAAGTGTCAGGCAATGTCCAGATTCTCAATATCACATGTATATCTCTCAAATACTGTATCGTACAGTATTGGTAGGCTGAGTAGTACTTACTAAGCTAGTATTATGTCCTGTCATACTGGTACTGATAGTGATAGTGGTACCATACATAGAAAGACCATGTAAAGGAAATTTGGAAAGTTATGAAAGAATGATCAAAGTGTATTAACTGTTATTAAACTTGTTCCTTCTTACCTTTATAAAATATATAATCATTTAGCTTAAACCTCCTCAATACTCTAGTCTAGAAGACTTTTGAGGGCTTCAACCTTCCAGTCCAGCAAATACTGAATCATAGCTCCCAACTCTTGAGAAGGCAAATGCTGGTCCATGCCACGAATCGCCGTCCTGGGGGAGGGGTATAAGGGGAGGGGATTTTTTTTGGAATCCTTGTGATGCCTACATGTAAACTGGTGCCACTTAGAAAGGCTTTTGTCACCCAAAATTTTCTGAGAAATATGCATTTTTTTGTGTGTAACATCAATAAATTGAATAGTAGGTGATAATTCATTCTTTCCCGTGGCATGAAAATGTTCGCTGCTCGCCCCAATGAAAAGAAATATAGGCTAATTTGAGGTTCAAATGATGCTGTAAAGGAGGTTTTATACTCTATTATGCTTAATGCTAAAGAAATGATGGTTGCTAAGTCAAAATTTGATGCATTTTATTTTTTATGTATACTTGAAAATTACAATGCGGGTTTTTCGGACGCTTGCGCGGGTCAGCGGGTTTGGGTGTTAGAATGCGGGTCCAACCCGCAAAAATGCGGGTCAGTTGGGAGCTCTGCGGAATAGTTGTGCTACTGCTATGACTACTGTACCTTAATTAGGCCAGGCTATTGCATAACTTAGCCATTTTCCACATGTTATAAACGGGGGCAATATGGATGACCTTTAAGTTTAACATAAAGTTGCATAAAATAATGGAGGACTACTCATTTTTTTACCAACAATTAATAGATCCATAGGCTTCCACTAGTTGAAATCAGTTAAATAAGGCTCACTTACGGGTCTCATGCCTAGGTGGTACGTGTTACCAAGTATGAGCCTACAATCAAGATCTTTCAGTTGAGTTGAGGTGACACCTTTCATTGTACCCTGAGTTCCGACGGGCATAAAAACAGGAGTGGGGACGGAGGCATGCGGCAAAGTCATGTTACAAACTCTAGCTTTCGTAGTGGTACATTCTGCGACAATTTCTAAAGAAAGCGCAGAAGGAACTTGAGTCTCATGGTTACCCATGGTGGTTGCCATTTTGACACTTTTTTGGGCTCGACCCAAGGTCAGAAATTTTTACTCTGCCAATTTTATCTTCCCCTATTGCAACTTCAAAAATGTCCCTCAAATTACGTGTAAGAATCTATAAATAGAGTAGCATTTTTTTCTTGTAGAAAGAAACTAAAATTTTAAATTGAAATATTTTAAAGTTTGCGTTTGGGTTTACACAGGCAGTTCTTAACCTTGTACTTTGTAGCCTATCCTGTCCCAGAACTAATTTTGATCAGCCGATGGAGATTGTTATCCCTAGCCATTTGAAGAACTGTCCGTGCTAACGAAAATATGGGTGTGGAATGCATCGCTCCAGATGGCGAAACTGCTGCTCACGATGCAGTGAAGTGGAAACCAGTTTCGCTGACATTTGTAGAATATCCAGAAGGTTATTACTGAATGATTTGTTATTTCTTATGCATATTTGGATGGAGCAGCTGATCGACAGGGAACGGTCGTTAGGCCCAGATAAATGTTATGTATACTATATATAACACACATGCTGAGAAGGATATCCCTTCATTAATGGTTTGTGTTGTAGGCTACCTGTTCCGCGAACAACTTGATTTAAACAGCCATTTTCTAGCTTCATATGCACAGCAGCATCTAACTTGCTTGTCATTGTAAAGACTTTTTATTATCAGATCAAATATAGACCAAGCTAGGCCTAGGCCAAAACAGTCAAATATTACCTGCCAAATGTCTTATGATCAGTAGGTTTAGGTTAAGAGTAGACCTTGGCCTAGCTTAGAATGATCTAGGCCTACATGTAGCCTTGTATGTTGTGCCAAGGCTATAGGTACACATATACATGATCAAGTACACAATTTCTTCATTTACATTGCTCTTTTCTTATCTGTTGAAAGGTGACTTCACAGGGAAAATTCTTGCATACATAAGCCTGTTGCCAGTGTCTATTCTGGTTGGTTTTGTAGCACTTCTCATCTTCAGAAGGGAATTACATACAGTAAGTTTACCCAAAGGTAATTTGTATCATCGCAGTCCATAAAATGCTAGAACAGCAAAGTTCATTCATACTTCACTGTTAACCAGCATTTTTCTTTTATTCATCTCATTATGTGGGGATTATAAGGCAGTACCTCCAGTACTTTTCCAAAAATTTCACAATTTTGCCAAAGTAACCCCTGGATCGATTACTGGTAAACTTAAACCTAATTATAAGGCGTCCAGGGCTGCATGACAGAACATTTTGCATTTAAAGGAGGTTGATCACCTCTCAGATTATTCTCATAACTGCCTCACCCCTCTGCCACCACCTCCCTCCCATTCCCAGTTTGAATACCTCAGTATTGTCTCCATATTTCCTATGAAAACTGTTAAACTACTTGGCAAATTTGCACAACAGTTTTACTGGAATTTGATTTTATCAAGTAGATCTTTGTGATCTGACATTTGTTAGCCAGTGCCCTAAATTGTGAACTTCCTGGCCTGTTATGTATCATTTCTAGTTGCATGATGCCCCCAGATAAATGGAGACCTTTAGCTTATCTGTAGATGGCACTGGCATATCAGTCCAAACAGCGCCATAGATACGGCTCTGGGTCGTAGTACACGTGATCAATCCGTGTTTGCAGATCTCCAAAGATTTTATATAGTGCTGTAACATGTCTATTTCTATGTGTTAGTTGTAAAAATATGATTAAAAACATCTTGTCTTCAGTAATGAAGAGAAGAATCGCAAGTGTTAAGTCCAGTATAAAATTCCATGTCGGAGATTTGAGTATCTACAAGTTTACTGACCCTCCAAGCTTAAACTCAGTGTTAGCGTACATGATTGAGCTTACTGATTGGTTGACGACCAGACATGTGTAACGTTGTCAAAACGAAAGGTGGGCAGCATTTAGTTACTAAAATGTGCTAGTTGTGAGTCGACAAATGCATACATAATTCCAGCTTGTCAAACTATGTTTGAATTAGGGAATGTGTAGGTACTTTGCCCATAGGTTTTCATCAGAGATTCCTCAAAGGAATTGTCAGTGATTTCAGAGACTGCAAAAGTTGTGCTGAACTAAGAGGGACTGATATGATAGTGGCTGGCTGGAGATGCCATTAGTTCCACGTCATGCCATAGTTGCCATTACTTAGAATTTAGCTCAAAATTGGATACAATGTAGAAAGTAGACAGATATTTTACACTACGGAGAAATGTTTAAAAGCATGTTTGTAATTAAGGAGAAGAGATTAATATTCACCTACAATTCCTTTTTCTTGAAGCTAACATTTCTGGTCGGAGTTGTGTGCAATGAAGCAGTCAGCTGGGTGGCCAAACACATTATTCAAGAACCGCGTCCATGTAGAGGTTAGCAGGTTTCATTTGTTAACAGTGTTAAATAAGTA
>JXUT01143638.1:0-12465 GCA_000934455.1 Apostichopus parvimensis
GAAGGAATCCAAGATAATGTCTTACCTGTACAAAGACTTTCCCATCTTTTTTCTCCATTTCACCTAGCAACGCTGAAAGCAAAGATGACTTCCCTGTTCCAACTTGACCGACTACTGCGACCAGAGCACCTTGTGGGACGTCTAAACTGATACTGTGGGTGGGGCGTAGGAAAGGTCAAAGGTTAAATCACCATGCTGGGCCTTTTGCTCTTTTGTTATGTATTAAGCCCTATAAGGGACAAACAGTAAGATGACGTGTGCAGCTATTAAATACATTCAAATATTTTAAATGAGGAGCTGATTGAATCTGGCATTGGTGATTCAAAACAAGAGACTTAAGAAGAAAATGTGAAAGTATGAAAGGGGGGGGCTGCACTTCTGA
Organism: Apostichopus parvimensis; assembly: GCA_000934455.1. Taxonomy (NCBI): domain Eukaryota; kingdom Metazoa; phylum Echinodermata; class Holothuroidea; order Aspidochirotida; family Stichopodidae; genus Apostichopus; species Apostichopus parvimensis. The sequence continues at coordinate 383 of JXUT01143638.1, forward strand.
CAAATTTCAACTGACATTACTGCTGTGGCCACAGAATACCTTATTACTGCTTGAGATTTTGTCCATCATAAAATACCAAAACTAGAAAAGTTTTGAAGGCAGAAAACTGCTATACATCTCTGTGAGTAGCAATTTGGTTACCTCGTATCTCACTTTGCTATTTTTGTATACGAGACTTACTGAATTACTCCCTTGTAGAGACCTATTGATGAACATATGCAGTTAGTTACTTACTCATGTAAGACTGGCTCATCCTCCTTTGACCAGCTAAATTTACCATCTTCAACTGTTATAGCCTGACCTGTAAAACAAAATCAAACTATGTTAAAAAAAAAAACTTTTACCTTCATATCAATCCTGACAAACGATACGAACTGTACATAGAATCTGATTATGGTTACAGGACTGTAGGAGCACAAAACAGCACTAACTAAACAGTAATTACACTGCACATACTTGAAAAAATCTGTAAGAAAAGTTCCATTTTATTCATTTATTGTTCATGAAGTTTTATTCATTCTGCTTTCTTGAAATAAATTAAAGATTATATTAAATCAATCCATCACTGATTTAAATGCTATTAAACCAGGCATGCCACTGAAGGTGCACATACTGTTTACAACCATGTAAATAATGCAGACAAGTCACAATGCAATGATTGAAACAACAACACATGATTGTTATGTTAATGTAGGGTTAGTCTATCCACAATAGCCATTGTTTTAAAGTAACTAGAGCCTAGCGCAATGATATAACAGTACTACTTCAAAGTGAAAAAGTCTTTTTATTCTTTTTGTTGTAAACTCTGAGATGAATATCCCTTTAAAGGCAAATGCAACTGTTTACCAACACATAAGAAAAGTTCAAAGCACACAGGTCAAGGTGAGCTGGTTATATTTCATTATGCTACAGAAATATCATCATTTGATGCCCCCCCCCCAAAAAAAAATTGGTGTTTTTACTTCTAAATTTAACAAATTTCCAACTTCTTGGACGAAAAAACTGGATTGAGTTTCTCACTAAGTATCATCATACCTGGCATATTGAAATGATCAACATTTTGAGGATTCAACTCCTCCAACTTCAAGAACCTTGAAAGACGTTTGAGAGACACATGAGCCTGAAAAAAAAGAACAAATGAAAAGAAAGAAAAGTTATCTAATTTTTCAAAACAAATATTTTACGAACAAACTTCGTTTTTTTAAATGTGGAGGTTAGTTATGCACTAGAAGCTATGAAAGAAGAGATTCCTGAGTGATAGGTTTGAAATGATTTAATTGATGCTTAGGTTTTGAGCTGGTTTTAGAAATTTAGAGTGATTCTTGAAGTCTAGCCTGTCCCTAATTCCTGTGTTTGATAACCATCCTGCTTGAGGTTATTGTTCTTAACACACCATGAAACAACAGCTCTAATTAATACAATACTTAAACACCAATTGGATTAACTATCACATATTAAAAAACAGGGCAATTTCACTATATCAGGCTTAAGCAATGCTGAATAGTGCTACTGGCAAAGGGGATCTCCCAGCCACACTCTTAACAGAGGGTGCCACACAAATTAGGGTGCCAGAGAGTGCCACACATCAACAGAGGGTGCCACACAAGGGTGCCACACAGCCACACAAATTATCAGAGGGTGCTGCCATATCCATCCTTTCTAGTTCTGCGAAAATGCAAAACTTGACAAGTTGCGGTCTTTGAAGTCGCTGAGAATTCCTTTGAGGAATCTGTGACAGACACTTCTGGGCAGAGTACCTGCACATTCCCACAATACACACATAGTGTGACATATTCAAACTAACATACAGTTTTTACCACTCATAACTAGCACATTCTGTTGCAAGAAAAACAAATGCATACATGTGACACTTCAATGGCAAATTTACACGTGTCTGGTCGTCAACCAATCAGAAAGAGTCTTTGATGTATTTTCAGTCGCGTCTGCTAAACTGAGTATAAAGGTTGAGCATCAGTAACATTGTATCCAAGCCACAGCAAATAGTATGTACTGGACCTGCGATTCTTGAAATGCTTCAAGACGAGATCTTTTAACCAATGTTTTTCTTTTTGGCACCTAGATTGGAGTTATGTTACAGCGCTACACAAAATCCTTAGAGGTCTGTGCACAGAATAGTTCAGACGCATAACGACTCAGAGCAGTGTTAGGACCCATTTGAGAGCGCCCTCTAAAGGAACGCTGAAGATCCACATTAATCTGAACCGTGGGAGGAAACATACAAAACAACAGGTCTATCTGAAGATGATCTACTTTTCAATATGGAAAGTTATTTCATTAGGAATTAAAGAGTTACAATTGTAAAATTTCTGAATATTCCGATCTCATCTTTCACTCTAGGCTCGACGGAATGAAAGGAGGAAGAAGTGTTATTTACTCACTTGAACTACACTGAAAACAACAAACGGAAGCATCGCCAGAGGGAACCGGAGCAGATTAAAGAGAGCCAGGGAGACGAAGATGGTCTCCGCATCCAACACATTGTTCTCATCCAAGAGGAGGAAGACGGCAAAGGATGACAGTGTGACCTGAAAAAGAAAGTAAAAATCTTATTTTTACAGCACTTTTCTAAATACATAATTATTTTAACCTATTTTGTTTTTATATATACATTTATATATACATTATTCAAAAGATATTAGGGGAAATCCATTGTTGACTCCCTTCTTTTTGCCCCAAACAAAATAAGATAAATTTTCGAAGCAGTTTATATTCAAGCTATTCAAGAGGACTTTCACATTTAATAAACAAAATAAGCCCATTTAATATGTCAGTGGCAGCTAACATACACAGATGGTTAGGTATGAGAGGCTCCTTTGTTGATTTCTCTGTGAGATATTCTTCAGTTGTCATAGAAACCATTGTTTTGTACTTCTTCTCTACTTGGCAACAGGACACTCGTGTAATTAAATTGACCAAATCTGTCCACAAGAAACGGATGCAACAATTAAATTTCTACACAAAATCTATAAAAGTTCTTGACATCTTCACCCCTAACCCACCCCTCCCCACCCCACCGCTCAAGAACAGTCACATTTCTTTTTTATCCACAACTGCTAAAGAAAGTTTATACAACCTATCATCTTTAGAAATGTTCTTGTTTACTTTCTTTAACCATTGCTCAATAAACTTAAAATAATTTGATTAAGCCAACTGGAATCCCAACTCACCAAAAACGGTGCACAAGTAAAGGCAAAACTGGTAACAGCATTGTAATATGCAGCCCTACGTAGGACCTTCAGCTCGTCACGTCTCAACTTCAGCACTTTATCTTGGAATGATCTCTCCCAAGCGTAGAGTTTCAGGACTTTAATCCCACTCAAGATTTCACCCATTAACTTCACTCTTGAGTCCTTGAAGCCCATCTGTTGAACCTGTGGAGTGAAAAAAAAAAGGAGGAAAAATTAATTGTTGAGTGAAACATTTTTTAAAATCTATTTACAGCTGTTGCAAAATGAGTTATCACCTCCAAAAATAACAACTTCTTTTTACCCATCACACAGAATGGTATCTCCCTTACAGAGTTAACTTTGGAATTGCCAAGTCTTACATAACAGTGAGAATTTTTGTTGGCTCTGGAACATAAGCCTTTCCACAGTCTCTTCAGATTCAGCAAGGTTTCCCTACTCTGGTTAACAGGTTGATTAAAGTCTTTAATACCAATGGGTTAATAATGGAATATAGTCCACTTTAGAGAGAGTAGAGTCGACTTTACCTGCAAGGCTCTTGTTTTCCTGGCCACCCACATGTTCAATGGAATCATCAAGACCATGACAAAAATACCAGCAAAGACTGCAGGCCCCAAGATACCAATCAACAGATAGAGGGTGATACTAATCTGAAGTGGGGCGGACCAAACTAGGTTCAAGTTCAGACATAAGTCCATCAACTTTTGAGCGTCCACCGACATCAAGTTGACAACTTCACCGATGGTAGAGGACTTCCTCGCTGAATTTGACAAATGGATTGCCTGGTGACAAAATTTGAGGAAACAGAAATTAATTTAAATACCAAAATAAACCAAGTACACAGTTACATTAGTTACATACTTTGCATATTCCACCACCTGCCCCTCCATTCCCCCCCCCGGTCTGCTCTGTTAGCTTTTCTATTTTGTTGCACACAGTAAAGGTATCTTTCTGAAGAGTGACAATCACATATGAGGAAAGTATTCAATATGAGAAAATATTATTCCTATCACTGGGAAATTGAATAAAAAGTAAGCATTGCCAAAGTACACTAGGCTTCTCAGTAAAACATGACCATACACTAATGCAGTTCCCTTTATCTATATCACTATCATAATCGATATACTTCATGTATATACTTCAAACAAATCAACAGAGGCCACTGTCATAACGGTCCTTGCTAGTTGAACCGGCTGCAGTCTCTGAAATCATTGGGTATTCTTTGAGGAATGTACACTTCTGGGCAAATGACCTGCACATTTAGTCATTCACACATAGTGTGACATATTGAGTTCGATCCAAACTACCTTTTTTTTTAACAACTGATAATTAGCACATTTTAGCGAGGAATTGTTGCCAACCATCTGTTCGGTAAATTTACACATGTTCTGGTTGTCAACTAATTAGAAAGCTACTTTGAGGTATTTTCAATCAAGTCCGGTAAACTGAGTTTAAGTTTAATTTCCTAGTCTACGAAATGGAATATACTTGACTTGTACCTGGGATTCTTCACATAATTATTGAACACTTTCACAAATTTGCACATAGATTGAGACATGTGTTGCAGCACTAGACCAAAGAATCTTTGGAGATCTGTGAACAGGATAGATCACGTGCATTAGACCCTATAGGACCTGCTAGGACCGATATGACAGAACCCTATGCAGAAACACTGAAGATCCTCATTACCAAATGTGCTTTAAAAATGGCAACTTTGCTTGCAGACTTTTTATCCTTTCAGAGGTAATTTCAGATATACACTTACCCATAAAAAACTTGAAAAGAAATCAGGTAAATGGGTTACATGTGGAAGAATATTGTTAGTGATTATGAGCATGCTATGAAATGTAGGTTAAAAACAAAGATGCTAAACAGCTTTTGAAATGAGTGCGAGGCAAACAAGAACATGCAGCATGGATTGCTTAATGAAAACAACAAACTATCATGCATTCATGTGCAGACCTTTGTAAAGTCTCAAGTCTCAAACTGTCCTCTGTTCTCAATCTCCACCAAGTTCTCCTCCCGACTCCAAACCCTCCCCCGCCCCTCCCCCGTCTCATTTTGTTGTTAATCTTTACAAAGAAAGATCAAATGATTTGCAAAGAACTTGCTTTGAGCATAATAAGCAGTATTATAACTAGGCGATAACTTACCAAAAATAACATATTAAACAAAGAACATAAAACATATTTTGAGGGCGATGACACCAACACCCTGATAGTGTTTAGCAGTATCTTTGATAACCCTGGCCGATAACATAGAAAAGAACTAGCTTAGAGCTTAATAAGCAGAATTATAACTAGCCAATAATTTACCAAAAATAGCATATTAATCAAAGAACAAAAAACATATTTTGAGGGCCGATGACACCAATGATAATGTTTAGCAGTATCTTTGATAACCTGGCAGACTACATAGCGAGAGACCTCTTTCGGATACAAGTTATATAGATAAAATACACAAAAAACAGAATCACAGAAACCAGACAGACCCAACATGAAGGATACACTAAGGACTGCATCTGTGGGGTGACTAATCAAAGCAAACTCTACAATACAAGAATCACTGTCCATGGGTATTTCAGAAAGGTTTTGATCGAAAAGATCTTAGATGAAATCACTAGCCGTTTTGTCACAATGAGCCTATTATTTGATTTTTACAAAGAGAAAAGGGATTTTGATTTCTTAGTAAAAGATGGCCGCACTATGGGGTAAACTCTTACATTTTCTAACGAATCGGCAGAGCGGAGTCCTGTCAAAATGTCAAATTATATTTCTCTAAAAGACAGTAAACATATTTAGACTGGCAGACTTCAGCAAGCTAACCCATTCATAGTTTACTCATTCTCTTCTTAAAAACTATGCTAATTTCTACCCTTATTTGGGCATTTCTTTTCAGCCATTCAAAACTAAACCAATGATAATAAGTATGAAATGGAAACCGTTTTATGCACACCTTCACCAGCAGCGAGAAAAATCAGAGCTCTTTAAATCTTGTCCCAGGCTACGGAGTGACAACTGTGGGCACTTTTTATTGAGACACTATGTAAACAAATATATCAATTTTTGATATCTTGCAATTTTATCTATAGGCAAAAGCTTATACTAAGAACATCAATGATCACTAGCAAAGGAAACGTTTAAATCCTTTGAAAAACAAAAGTAAAATGGTAAGATGGCATGAGCTATTGTTATTGAAGTAAACATCTCAACCCTAAAAGATGTATTCTGGTAACTTCCCAGTATCTATAATAACAGAATCACTTCAAACAGTTACAAATTTACAGTCAGTATTAAATTCCGAGACATATTGCTCTTAAATATCTAACATTTTTTGGAGTTTCCAGAAGAATGATGGACAATTTATTTGTGTGTGTGTGTGTCTGATACATAACTTACAAATTACGTGCTCGTACAGTTGAAGGTATAATAAGCAGGTTAATTGTTGCAGCATGCCTTTTAATATGCACAGCATTACACCATGAGTAAAATATTCCGTAACCAGAGCTTTGTCAGAAATGCCAAGATATTAGAGGAGTCCTTTGAATAAAGGTTAGAGTCAGCTCTTTATCCAATACCGTACGTCAAGCAACTTCAGTTAACCACTTTGTATTAACTCAGCGTGTTGCTGAAAAAGGGACTTGAGTAAGTGAAGCAGTACAGGTTACCAGAATTCAGATACAAGAGCTAGCTAGAGCTGGGCTATCTCCGCACCAAATTCTTTCCGCGTAGCGCAGCAGCAGATTTGTACGAGATATGGGTTTTGTAGCGTTGGATGAAATCATTGCAAGCCGAAGCCAAGACAAACCTTTCTGTAGATGGTTCCAATAATGGCTGTGCGTATGTGCATACTGACCACAAATGTTATGTGGATAGCCTGGTTGCCGAACAGGGCTTGCATGGCCGCAAACAACATGAGGATGGTCGCATACATATAGCCATTCCAGGTGGGAATAGAAGGATTTTCAATGAACTCAATTATAAGTCTACAATCAAAATAAGAAAATAATTCTATTCAAAAATAACACATCGTGAACCGAAGCAAAGCTTTTATTTACAGGCTGAAAGATATACTGTGTAATGCTTAATGATGTGGGGGGTTTTGGGGTTATAATTGTTTTAGTTGTTCAATGTGTGATTTTGTGGATTGTATTCAACATCTACAAGCAAAGGTTAGCTAGCTGTAGTATTAAGCTATCAGGAAACACAAAATAATCATGTACTGCTGTATCTTGTCTTTTCTACCTTTTCAGATTTTGTTGAAATGTTGGTGTGAATTTTCTTTCCTATAAGAATGTCTAACATTGGGAGGTAAACTAAAGGTAGTTCAAGCTGATGAACTAAGACCCAGCAGTCTCATACTTAACATATCCTTCAATGGCCAATGTGTGTTCAACTAAACCACGAAGGATACTAAAGCTAGGATACCACATTCACATACTAACATATCTTTACATGGCCACTGCAGTGTACAAACATAAACCAAGAAGGATACTTGAACTAGGATACCACATTCACATACTTACATATCCTTACATGGTCACTGTGTACCAAATTTAACCAAAGAAGGGTACTCAAACTAAGATACCACCTTCCCATACTACGGCTACATGGCCACTGTTTACCATAGTGAACCAAGAAGGGTACTCAAACTAAGATACCACATTCCCATACTGCGGCTTACATGGCCACTGTTTACCATAGTGAACCAAGAAGTGTACTCAAACTAAGATACCACATTCCCATACTGCGGCTTACATGGCCACTGTTGTTTACCATAGTGAGCCAAGAAGTGTACTCAAACTAAGGTCAGTGCTCAAATAACAGAATTCAAGCTACATACTTAATCTGATTATACTTAAATTTGCATAACTTCACAGCACATCTGCACATGGCATAGGTACTTAATACCATGGTCATGGTGTTATGCTATAGTGTGCAGTGCGGTGTTGTCCATGCTGTCGTAAGACACACTGACCAATTGCAAAGCAGCACAAAAAATAGCAAAATGTAATCCCAGATTTTTAATTTCCTTTAAATACACACAAAAATATTAACCCAACATGATAAAATCATATGAAAGTCTTATGCTATGACAAGGAATAGTCTTTTATGCTATGACAAGGAATAGTCTTTTATGCTATGACAAGGAATAGTCTTTTATGCTATGACAAGGAATCAGGTCTTTTATGTTATGACAAGAAATAAAGTCTTTTATGCTATAACAACGAATAGTCTTTTATGCTATGACAAGGAATAAGTCTTTATGCTGTGACAAGGAATCAGGTCTTTTATGCTATGACAAGAAATAAAGTCTTTTATGCTATAACAACGAATAAAGTCTTTTATGCTACGACAAGGTCTATAATTTCACATGCAACCAAAGTGCAACATGCTTTGCTTGATGGTAATTCTGAAATAAAATTCATATTAGTTTAATTTCAAAACAGAACAAACAAGAAGAAGAAGAACATTTAAAATGAAAAGGAAAGAACAATTTGACAAGAATAAAACTTCTTTGTAGAAAGTAGAAAAAAGGGTGTTAAACTACAAATCATGCAGCAAATAAATGTGAACATAAACAGGTGATCTGCACACACATGCAAGCCAGTTCAGTTTGTTGCATTCTTCATGCTTGGAACAAAACTTTTGAGAGGTTTGTTGCTATGGAAACACAAAAGGCTGGTACTGTTAAAGTGACTGCTACATCAGAAAAGAGAAAGGAATTCATGTCGCAGACAGGTAGGCAAGAAAACAGAGATGGTGAGAGGTTCCACAGGCAGGGTACAATCAGACGAACACAATTGGTGGCAGCAGAGCCGTGTAATGGTACAAACCTTCCGATAGATTGATCCGACTAACGCCGTTCTCACGTGCATTCCTGTCAGGGTCCCTATGTGGAAGTACCTCTGAAGAATGAGTGTCTGAATTATGGCGACCACGAAGAGAGCACCTGCAAAAAAGTAACCTTCCCAAGCAGGCACTGATTTGTCCTCTGTGTAATTAATCAACCGGCTGGAGAAGGATGCATTGTGGGAAAAAAAGTTGCCAGGTATGTTAGGGACTGGTCGGATCAGCGAAAGATGGTAGATACTGTACACACGCACCCACACACACGCACACAAACAAACGTTACCGTGATTGTCACACACAACATATATCATCACTTCCTTGGATTTGATCAAATCTCTTATTTATACATGTATGTAAAATGTTTAGGCTCAAAACATGATTTATTCTATTACGAAGAAAATTGAATTTTCCAAAAGGCAATGAAGTTAACTTGTGTCTTTCTATACGTTGCTTAAGCTCTTTTTATGAGGAAGCCGGTACACTGTTTAATTCCTTTCCTGTTTTACATTGCTGCCAAGCTGCCAAGCATGATGCAGTTCAGACTAAAACATTTCTAAACCCAATAAACAGTACAGGAAGACAAATGTTCAATGTAATTAGAGTTATGGATACACAGGTGTTCAAATACTCTCCTGCTCTCTCGCTGATGAATACTTGGCTATGCGACCAACGAGCATCTGGGTGAAAACCACGACCAATTGTTCATAATTTGGACTGTTAATCATTATTGAAGATGTTCTGAGATGATGCACCTTTGCTTTTTGCGTTTTTATGAAATATTTTGATGTCAACGTCTTGATGCTTTGTGGCAGTTTGCAACGATGTTCTGATGTTTTGAAAGGCAATGTTTTGTGTCTACCTGGACATGGCACCACTGTGTACACATTCAGAGTCCTCACAGTGACTAATCCTCATTAAAGAGATCAATTCAGATATTTAGAAGCTTTTCCAATTATTCTTACCTTTATTTTCCAGTCAACTTGACTGGAAGACCACATTCCAGAATTGACTACTATTAGTTTTCAAAATGGTTTTTCTTCTCTGTGCAATCAACAAGGTCAGACCATTGTTTGGATCTTATTTCCACTGAAACATCAGAGACAGATAACCAACCTGATCCTTCACAAAAGTTCTAAGAGCTACCATGGCTCTTGTCTACATAAATAAAATACATATCACCAATTAACCGATACTGCAGTATAAAGTAACAGGGATGCGTACACAGTACCAGAGTATTGGCTTGATTAAATATCTCCTCTCACAGCTTCCTTCAAGCTCTTGCGCCATTTTCTATCCAGTAAAATGACATAGCATGCCATCCCATCGCTCCAAGACTTGCAATACCACGGACCATCCCGGTCGCATCAACTATTAAATGCATTCACCGAGCTCTTGACCAGCTAGATGAATCTGTTCTCACACTAACACTCTACTTACCGTAATATCAAAGGCTGGATGAAAACCATGACATCGAAGATGAGCTTCAGGAATGAGCCGACCATAAACAGCGGGCCGAAGCTCTTGACCAGTGCCTTGACGAACGACACATTCTTCTGACTTTCTTGAGAGTTTTCAGTCTGCTCTAGGAGAACTTCTCCGATACTACTCGTCTCTGGGTCATCGTCTCCTTTGTAAATCTCGTGTTTCCGCTTGACCGCCCCGTTGGCGTCTTCCTCCAAGTTGACCATCAAAACCCCGGGATGGCTGTCGTCGGCATTTGGTTTCTTGTGATAGGAGGCTGCAGCCCTATAAGTAAACCACGATCAAATTATGGCATCAATTCATTCTTAAATATTCATTAAGGTCTTGAAAAAATATTGACAACGTGAAGCTAGTTGCAAAAAGTACCTGGTATTAAATCTCTCTAGTTTAAACAAACAAACAGCTGTACTCAGATTTCAGTTGAAATTAAAAAGTTTCCCAAGAAATGTTGACAAATTGAGATTTTTCTTTGATGATTTCTTTACTTACTTCCTCTTTTCAGCTCTCCAGTGTTTTCTGAAGTTTGGGACCACCGTAGAGGCCTTGTCTCTGTCCCGTAACGTCCACAGGTCTGTGGACTCTAAAGGTTTCTTGTAGCCGAGAGATATCAAACTATGGAGGCAAAGAAACGTGGATTACAAGAGACTAGCTTCAACTGCATTTATTATACGGAGCACAAAACAATTGCACCATTTCAAACCAAAACGCACTTTTCACTTTTCCCTTTCACAAGTGAAGTGCCCGGTGTACTTTGTCATCTGTGTTAAAGGAACTGTCTTAGTAATTCTGAGGTCAGTTAACCTGTTAACGAATTAACTATTAACTGTTAACTATTTATATCTCCTTACAAAGAATGACTTTTCATGTTTGGAAATTTTCCAGCTCCTTTCAGTTTCTTATCCTCAGGTATATTTATATCAATAACAAATGTGAAAGTCAAGCAGTGCAACTCCCAGTTTGTCTAAACATGAGACTAGTGCAGAATGATGGACAGATATGGACAAGAACAGAGGGAGGGACAGACATGACTCACAAGTGTTTTAATTAATTAAAACATCGATTGTTGGTGTTGTTTTGTATGTTCTTGATCTATCTAGTGTCTTCACAACTAACAGTAATGAATGACCTCTTATTAGCCAGCTATGAACTTCTGCTAACCACACAGACAGGCATTTAGGCAAACTACCAGACAAACGGACAGAAAAACTTGACATGTGTTAGGCAATTATGAAATAGCCATGGCTGCAGGCTTACATGAACATCAGACTTATACATGAAATAGCCATAACTGCAGGCTTACAAGAACATCAAACTTATACATGAAATAGCCATAACTGCAGGCTTACACGAACATCAGACTTATACATGAAATAGCAATGACTGCAGGCTAACTCAAACATCAGACATATCCATAAACTAGCCATGACTGCAGGCTAACACGAACATCAGATACCCATGAACTAGCCATGGCTGCAGGCTAACACGAACATCAGACATATCCATGAACTAGCTATGACTGCAGGCTAACACAAACATCAGACAT
>JXUT01143647.1:0-14169 GCA_000934455.1 Apostichopus parvimensis
CCCCCCCCCACCCCTCCTACCCAATCTTCACCACTAAAGAAAAAAAGGATAAGTATACAGCTCCATAGGAACATTAGAGTCACAAACTAAGGGACTTTGATACCCTTCTGAGGAAACATTTGCAGGAAAGGGGGAACAGAAACAAATCTGAAGTCACCTCTGCTATAAAACAGAAAACTAGTTCTTTGAACACAGCTTTGTAATTGGTTAAGGTTTTTACAACAATCAACTGGTGTATTTTACTGTTGTTAAATAGCAGGAACCTGGAGAGCATGCAGTATAGACATGCAGAAAATACAGCAATATTACGTTACAGGATGGACCTTAACCCCTTGACCGAACAAAGATATCAAATTTAAAAAGTTTTTCTTTAATACACAAAAAGACACTTTTCTCTTTTTTATAATTTTTTTTTTCTTTTCGTTTTTGGTTTTTTGCTGCTTTTTCAATGATTTTGGCATTTGATATAAACAACATTTTACCCATAGGTCTGACATAACCTGATCATTGGACTATGATGGCATGTATAAGCCACCATAGTGTCCTATTAGAGAAGATATAAAAAGAAAGAAAAAAAGAAAAGAGCGAAGATGATAATTTCTTAGACATAGATGGTTTCTGTTTTTTGTCTACTTCAGGCACATACGTTCCCACTGTACAAGGTGCGGTCAACACAGCTGGTCAATGGTTAAGTTTCAATATTGTGACCACCAGAATAAACACGACTAACAAATACAAGGATTAAAAATACAAAGTGGTGCTGCTGTAGCCCCTTGGATCATCCCGCTAACAGAACGACAAGAAGATAATAATGCGGAAGTATATTAAAACGCGGAACTGAAAAGTTCGCGAGTTTGTCCGACAAAAATGTCATTTTTCATGTCGGAACTGAGGAAGATTTTTTCAACCCACCCTGATTGAGGAAGAGTTTTAACGTTTATACTTTTTACAACTATACTAAAATAAAAACGATTCTTTTCATTTGAATCGATACTTTTTTAAGTCAAGGGTTGACTGACAATCAAATGTAACCATTAGACGTTAAGCCCTCTTTCCTAGCTGCAACGGCTTCTTAGAATGTTTAAAATGTTCATCATTTTCCTAAACAGTTACTGACAAAATCCACTTTTCAGGCGTAATTTTTTCCATAAAAATCTTGAAATACTTTATTGGTCTTCATAATTTTCTCTTCCACCTGAATTTATGACGATGACAATTAATTATAAAATTTGGAAACAGAAAATTAAGCCTGGCTGACTTTTTCTTGCAAAAAAATACTTTCTTTTATATTAATTTCTTTTTCCTGCTTACATATTAAATCTTATGTTTATCACTGCTATCTTAGAATGACTGATTTTATAACAGGGTTAAAACTTTCTTTGAAAGAAGTTTGATCATAATTTATTTTTTAACCCCAAAACTCTGTGAAAGGTTTATAAAGAGGGAGGAAAAAAAGAAGGAAGAAATGAAAGGAAAATACAATGGCAAAAAGCAGTATGCAGTTGACTCTCTTACAGCAACCCCCCTGCCCCCCTTCCCCCCACCCAAAAAATAAATAATAATGACAAGAGCAAAAACTTTAGAAGCAAACAATATACAATTGTATACATGCGTACACAACATGAAGTGATAAAATGACAATAATAATAACGATAATAATAATAATAATAGTATCTTACAAATATGCCAAAAATATTGACCGAGGTAAGAAATTGAGGTAACATATTATAAACAAAAAGGAAATAATGACGATGAACAATGATGGTGATGATGATAATTAAAAAAAACAAATTAAAAAAAAAAAAAAAACAAGGAAAAACGACGACAACAAAAAAGAAGCATAATTATCGTAGTAACAATCCTGATGGTACAAATATGTAACATATTAATTCACATGAGGTAGATAAATTCTTGAAAACAACTTCATAGTATGATAATAGTTATAAAAAATATTTCATCTCCAATAAAATCTGTTCTTCCAACTACAAAAAATTCCGATAAAAATCCAACCCGGCCAAAAGAAAGGTACTAATTGGGCCTTTTCGACAACACACACACACCCACACCCACAAAAATGGGCACAGCAAAACAAAAACACAGCTCCACACTCCTCGGACACCTTTTTTTTTGGGGCTCTTCTTGGGTCAATTTAAAGAAAAAAAAACTCCCCCCCCAATGGAACCAAAACCAACAACGAAAATGGGAAAAGAAAAAAAACAAAATACAACAAAATTCCGCAAACCGAAAGGCCGAACCAGAAATAAAAAATCCCAAAACAACAACGTGAACTAACCCCCGCCGGTGGCCAAGAAAGCAATAAAAAAAGAAAAAAAACAAAACTTAAAAAAAGAAGGAATTTCCAAAAGCCAAGGAAAAACAAACAATATTCAAGGCTTTTTACAACACGACCTGAATGAAGACATACACAGAGTGGTGGTCTGTGTGTGGACAGTGTGAAATTTAAATACGAACAAATGAGCAAACCCCATAAGAGAGAAGAAGAAAAAAAAGAGTTGTGTCGAAGGGTTTCATGTGTTAACCCTAACAGGTAGGTGGCAGGACGTACTACTTTTCAACACTTTCATAACAACACGTATTTCACAATGATGAACAAAGGAAGACCATTCCTGGTCTTTCTATTTGTTTGTGACATCAAACATTCTCTTATCAAATCCTGATTCATGTTTTTAAGAATCCTGATTATTGGATTGAATCTGTTGTCTTTAAAACTTTTCCATTTTCTTCATGTATGCAATAAGGCATTCTGGAGTTTATCCTCCTTCGTCTGACCCTGCCTCTCATCCCTGCCACCCCAACCTCCCACCCCCCCCTTCCTCTCCACTTATCCTTCCGCCCTTAATTCTCTGTCCATATCTGTACACATCGCATATACAACAAATTTGTCTGTTGTAGAGCATTTCTATAATCAACCGCTTTCCTCAAAGAAGACATCATTCAAGTGGACTGTTTTCCAGAAAATTCAGATCAGGTTCAAAAATATGCTTAAAATTACATTTCTGTGCAGGCAGTGTGAAAAAATGCTCAAAGTGATGACGACAACTCTACATACACAGTCGGAATAAGAAATAGCACAATAAATAAAAGTTACAAATTGTATTTTTCTTTGCATTATACTTTTCAAAAGATGGGTTAAAACGTTTCCCTGAGATAAGAAACCACCTTTTTCAAGATTATCTCAATCCCTGCCCGTGGGACAATCGACCAATCACATGGCTCACTTTGTCTGTCTGGTCAGAACCATATTCACACCGATATCAAGTACCTCTCCTCAAAAGTCTCTAGCACATAATGTTCTGCGAATTTATGACGTCCAAAACAAAGCGGTCGTCAATTGTTGCAACTAGCTGAATGCTTAAAATATACCCGTACTCAAAATACAGCTGTGCCGAACAATATCTTACCGAGAAGGATGTAATCACAAAACTAAAAGTACTAACTAAGCGACCAATTTTACCAGCCAATCTTTTCCTTTTTTTTGTTTCATAGTAGCACACTGAGGCTTTCCAACCCCTGAACACAGTTGCAAGAGAACATTCAATCCATCAAAATGTTGGGAAAAATTGTTTCCAAATTAATCAAGTTTATTCTGACCTACACAAGTACTTTTACATTAGTCAACACTGGATTAACAGTAGAACTAGCATAGCATCACAGTAGGACTAATATATCACAGTCTCTCTGAATATCTGACAAATTTTGATTTTTAATATTTGAAACCACAATACATTCACAATTTATTGGAAATGTCAAGATCTCCACAGAAATCCTCACACAGAATTAATGTCAAAGGTGAAAATGAATACACAAGATGCAAATCCATCCAGTTTTAGGGGGCAGCTAGAATTTGTTTTCTGTTACACGTATAGTCTCTCTGGAGTTTCTTTAGAGGGCTGGTAAAATTCATCACCAAGTTAGTATCTATGAGATGTGGTTGCTCCTTCTTTTATTTCAGAGATCATGAAACTCCTCTTATTATTGTTACCATAGGGTCCAGATTCCTTCCCCCCAAGTGCATCCGTGTAATACCTCTGGCACCAATTGACGAAGATGAAACAGTACCTCTTGTGCTGGAAATAAACTCGATACCATACTTCACATATTAAACTCTTGAACCATACTGAATTCCTTCAGACCCATCACGAGACCCCTAAAGCCTCAAAAACAAGAAGGATGTTTCCACCGAGTTCAAGCTTTGGCATCGATTTTCCCTAAAGCACATACCTCCAACAAAAACTAAGTTTGCCTTAGACGATAATGTGAAAAGCAATAAGGAACTGTCTCACCTTCAGAAAGCGAGCATCCCTGTATTCAACAATGTACTTTGTATAAAACACACACATGTACACTGCCGAATTTACAGAGGAAACTCTTGAGGTATTACATAGCCACCCCTGTTGGTGGAAGCTGGACTCTATGTTACACAAACACGAAGACCCCTCCAAAAAAAAAAAAAAATTTCTCAGACTTGGGTCTCTCCTGGCACTGTGCTCCTTAACATCCTCTCCAAGAGGGGCACTTCAATCTCTCTACTTCTGCCTTCCATCTCTGGGTCCATGTATCGCATGTGTCTCTTGCCGTGTCCCCCCGACCCATCATCTGGTATGCTGTCGGCAAAGACTGTGTCCTGACTGTGACCGGCGTATCCCTGAGTGGCACACTGCTGTGCTGGCACCAAGTCCACCGTGGTTAAAGGAACTGCCTCTGGCGTCTGGGGCGTGTCATCGCTGTGCTTGATGGCGCTCTTGCTGACAGCTATTTCCTCCGCCTGAGATGAAGAATCGACGAACCCTGAGGAAGCTGAATGATTGCTTAGATCAGACTCCAAGTTTAAGGTCTCTGAGGTCACTGGGCATGTTTGTCTTCCATTTTGATGAATTCTCTGAAAATATGAATAATAAAGACTAATCAAAAAGTGGACAATGTTTTTTTTTCCATCGATATTCCACAAACTTTCTACAAAAGGTAGAAGACACAGCTCTTATGCAAATGAGGCAACCGGTGGAAATGTACACCTTTTTAATTTGTGAATGTTTTAAGACAGCAGTCTCAAATATTGGACATTTATTTATCAGTGAATTTTGGTTTTAAAACCAAGGATTATGACTGCGTTTATTCAGGGGGTCATGAATACCATCAACTCTGTTCTGTGTTTAATGACTAACAATAAACTAACAAGTAATATCAACTTTGACCACCACACTTAAAGTAAAAGCTCAAAAACGTTTTGCAAGTAGATATATAAATATATCAATAAAAGATGTGCTCAAATGAGGTTCTTTCATCACTTTTTCCAGACAAACTTTCAAAACTCAAGGACTTTTAGAACACCACAGACATGATATTTTCTTTTTCCAATTTTTTCATAACTTTTTTCCAAATTTCCAAACCCATGCTGGACTCAAGCTTTTGACAAAGAAAAAAAGAAATTTCGTTTTATTTGTGTGTCTACCCGGCCATTGGCACCTACCTGAGATGACAGAATGATATGACCGTTTGAGAGCATTGGACGAAGTACCTCCACGTCATCATCATCGCCACTGACCCTGTCTAGCATGTAGGTTCCTTCCACCTGGTGGCAATTGCCACTACAAATGAAACTGCCATGCGGATGCTCTTCCTTGGATGACACTACACTCACGTTACCCTTGTCTCTACGAGGATTCCTGTGTACGAGATGAATACGATACAACCATTAACAATGGCTCTGCTGAGACCGTTGTTAACACAAAATCTCATCTCACACGTCTGTACAGTTTTTCATGACCAGCTGTTAACCCTAACAACAACAACGACAATGATAATAATAATGGATATATATAATATTTATATGCCCACATATCCATTTTGCAGAGCAAAGAAAAGTAAAAAAACAGCTGTTTAAAGTTAAAGGATCTTTAAGCACTTTAGCATCACCTCACTGAATGGATCAAGTTTTACCTGCAAAGTGATATAACCAGAAAGCCAGCAGGCTTATTGATTCCTTGCCTTATAAGTTTATACTGTATATAGAATCACCTGATTGATAGAGCGACTGAGGAAATGTGTCATTTCAAAGGTGTTACCCTTCTGAATGTTGATGACAGATAACAGTCATTAGTGAAAGTGGAGACCCTCTCAGCCACACAGAGGAAAGGTCAATTCCTATGACAGTTAGTGACACAGGAAAGCCATTCATCATAGAAATAATTGCATATGCAAGCTTACAAGGTTTCCAGATGTTGACCTCTGTTGAATTCCAAAGGACCTTCCATCAGGGCAAATATTTGGACAATATCTGTCACTAAACTACCTGTTGTAATAACAAGCACTAATGGGGCAACCCCTAATATGTTTAGGTCACATGTTTTGTGTCAAATTAAATCCCTGGGGTCTTAAATCTTGTGAAATTCAGAGCAGTTTATGATATTGTGCAGTGTTTCAGATTAAAAGTTACATCTTAAACCTGTACTAATTAAGTATTGTGAGAGCATGGATGTATACCAAGATAGTGAGAGCAATTAAATATTGCCCTGACATGGTGTAAACTTTCAGGAATTACTAATTAGGTTCTGCAGTTTTCTATTTGGAAATATAGTATTTACATAGTGTTCAAGTTTTGACACCTGGTGACCTTAAATGAACTGTTGACCTTCGTCTAACTGTGTACAGACTGTCCAATACACGAGGCTACCATACCATGCATTTTTTCGCTCCTCTCATGTTCTGGTTCTGGAGATAAAGCACTTTTGATATATTCACATTTTGCCCTTTGCTGACCCTGGAAATCCACATGCCAAATATATATAAGAACTGCACAGGCTACCTTCCTTGAGATATCATGTTTACATGATTTTCACACTCTTTGCCCTGCTGACTACAGATGACCTTTGCCATTCATACAAAACACTACAGATCCTCTGCTCAACAAAGGGGATTTTAGGGGTCAGTTATCTTCGTAATAGGTGTAAAATATGAGTGATTTAAGAACGACCGACCAACCTGAACCGTATCAGCAGGAAAGTACAACAGATGATGATGCTGATGAGGGCCAAAACAACACCAATCATAATACCCATCTGTTCATCACTCCAACCTGGGAGGAGAAGAGAAGGAACATTAGAGGTCACGCCAAGGCCAGCTACCAAACATGGCACACGTATACCGTAATAATACCAAAGCCCTAGAACAGCAATGCTGAGGAGTCCCAATTTGTGATTGGGGGAGGGAGAGGGGGGAGCAACTCCTGCCTCTGATCAGCTATACTCATTGGCAGCTATACTGACAAATATATATCAAATTAAAAACATAAGCAAATTAATTAAGATGTAAAAGATGACATGCTAACAACAACATCAATATTACATAATTGAGTACAAGCGCAGTGGAGGGAAAGATGAATAAAAGGGCTGGACAGGGAAGGGGGTAGGGGGTGTTATTTTAATGGATATAGACATTGTATGACATTTTCTAGATTTACATCCACACTTAACTTTTCATTCTATAACCTTACAGTTACTGTACATTATTGAACGTCCAAAACGATTTCTTTGTTCTCCTCCTATCCTACTTATACTTTTTGTTCTTTCTCTTGTTTTTATGATCACCGTTCACAGAATAATTTAGTATACAGATCTTGTGTAGAAGTTTTGAAGGCTCCGACCTTTCCCTCTTACAAAAATTATGGTTCTCGTGTAGAAAAAACAGAGGCCGGTTGGCTTTGTGATTCCTTGCCATTTACGTTGCTCAAAATTCTGAAATAACTATCTGACTAAGGTAGAGCAAGTGAGTTAAATTTGTCCAAGAACTAATTAAGTGAGAACCAGAAAAGGTGAAAGATGTCCATCACTCCTATTGAGGGTATCAACCAATTAATTCACTGGTAAGGATTTTTACAGTATAGAATTTTTATTCCAAAATGTTTCAATATCCAGAAAGAACAGTATGAGCAAATAGACATTTTCTTTAACCAATTTTGAGCTAGCAAAATCAGCTCTGCCACCAAACCAAACCATTAATAATTGTTATTAATGAATAAGAGTAACATGACATTGTTTACACAATTTGAAATATTGTCACAAATTACTGCCAAAGCCAAAGTCATCTAGTATAAATCACAGAGGATAAGGCCAATTTTTAGACCATTTTGCTATAACCTGTTCCGCCTAAGCTCACCTGTGATTGTTCCACAACCTTCCTGCCTAATTCCTTGTTAAATCAAACCAGGAGACGGAGTGATCTAGAAACTAGAAGCCATTCACCTTAGTAACATGCAAAAAGTATAGACTAACAGTGAGGTCTGCACACTAGAGCAGAAAGCATAGACTAACAGTGAGGTCTGCACACTAGAGCAGAAAGCATAGACTAACAGTGAGGTCTGCACACTAGAGCAGAAAGCATAGACTAACAGTGACGTCTGCACACTAGATCAAAAAGCATAGACTAACAGTGAGGTCTGCACACTAGAGCAAAAGGCATAGACTAACAGTGAAGTCTGCACACTAGAGCAAAGGCATAGACTAACAGTGTGGTCTGCACACTAGAGCAATCCTTGTCCATAATTTAGGCAACTTGATACTATGAATGATACTGTAAATTAAATATTTAGCTGCTAAGGTGGTGATTTTTCAAATGATTTCATGTATAATTGGAAATCTAGAGGACTTATCAAAACCAACCGTTCTGTGGCTCCACTAGCTCCTCCAGGGGTGTCTTAGCCATCACGGGTGGGTTTGTTGGTGGGCCCTCTCCAACTCCAGTGCCAGCTTGTACTCTAAAGTAATAGATGGTGTTACTCTTCAAGTTTGTGATCGATCGCTCGTGTGATGCTGCAAAAGGACGACAAATAGCATCGAGATGTTTTTAATGTTTTTTGCGCTTTATAAGAACTATATATTATTATTATTAAATATTCATTCAGATAACAAACTCTTCCTTGCTGTTATGAAATTCTTCCACGGGACCTACAAAGATTGCTAGATACACACCTTTTCAAAATGGGATGAGAGGTATGCCTTGTACCCAAGTATCAATATTCCCAACTCTGAAATAAATCACTGCAAAGTAAATGACTACCGCTGCTGCTCCAGTTTCTTGTATAGAAGAGATTAAAAGCCGGGCCAATGATTGGAGTATGATAAACCTAACAACAACAACAACAACACAGCTTCAAGACTTTCAGATCAAAGTCACACACCTAACAGCTTCAGGGTAGCGGGCTTGGAATGATATGGATTTATTGACAGTTGTCAACAATCTTATTACTTCTTTTTTTTTCACTATTATTATGTTGTTTCTTTCTCCTTTTCTTATCATCCAGTTGCCATGCAGTTTTTTTTAATTTTTTACTGTTCTTTCGAAACTGTCTTTATTTATTTTTCAAAATAAAATCAAACTGTTAGCAAACTGCATATCCACTAGAGAGCCTGTGTAGGAGAATGTGTAAAAGTAAGTTGGCCTGACGTTTCGATCCTAGCAGGATCTTCTTCAAAGTCTAAATTTTTTTTTTTTTTTTTTCAGCCTTTGAAGAAGATCTTGCTAGGATCGAAACGTCAGGCCAACTTACTTTATTTATTTTTATTGTTCTTTCAAAACTGTCTCTTCATTGTCCTAATCAGGTTTCTGCTTTGTGTCTTAATTATGTACTTGTTCCCGCCTCAGTTCCCGATGCCACTTACCATTCTGCTGCACCTTTATCCATTCCTCTTCCGGGGAGCCACGATTATCGTTATAAGCGATGACGTAGTGAGTTATGATGCCGTTTGGTTTCTTTGGGCTCTGCCAGGTCAGACGGATGGAGAAGGGGTCCAAGGGATCAGCTTCGACCTCGGCCACTGATGACGGTACTGCGGAAACAGGAAATATAGGAACATTGTCACGGTCACATCTCAAGTTTCCCAAGACCACGATGTGACAGGGAATCATTTAGTGTACAAAAATTATTCTTCTTTTTTTTTTTCTTTTTTTTTTTGAAAGCTCTAAACTTTGTCTTATCATATATAAAATACTATGAATTCTGTGTACTACAAAACCTGCCAAGCATCTTTGCAATTGTATAGCAACTCGCCCATCTTGCATAGCTCGTTGACGATGCGATGCGAGATGAATTATTCAGTGCAGAGCCAGCACTCCTTTTACTCCCTTTGAATGCCACCAGCCTGTGACCATCATATCATATCCACTTTGTGCCTTTAAACCTTAGAATACAGTTTACATTTTCATTCTTTATGAAATTAGTCAAAGTTTGTTTTGCTGATAAAAACAAACCAAGTGATGCATAAAAAGCATAGCCAGAGGATGGGATACAAACAGTTATCAGTTGGAGGCCACAGCTAACAAAGAGGTAGACTTGATGACTAAAAAACTGGCAATCGCTTTAGAAACACTAGTGAAGTATTTTGTTCTTTAAATTATTTTATATCAAGATTCAGCTGGACAAAAATGAACCTGATTTCTCTTACTGTCAATGCTTCAGCCCTGTTTGTACGCTGGTCAATGAACTTGTGGCCCAACTGTTCGGCGTTTCATGCTGGTAGCATTAAATTACCATTACAAAGTCTACTCTTGAATATCTCAAGTTTCAAGTTTAGTTTTGACATTGCATGGGTAGGTACTATTACATATCAAATAATTCATTAAAAAAAAAACTTAAAAAGAAAAAATTGTTTAACATGACTGATGTCACTTGAAAGTAGAGTAAACCAGATATATGTACAATTCTGGTCTGGCCTCCTCATATAATACAAAGATACATGTAGGTAGGTATACATATATATTAAACGGCAACGTATATATATATCCACCCATCGGCCAAAAAGTAATTTCCATCGGTCCAAAACGACTTCATCTATTGGCCATACAACTGCAAAGTGACCAGTTTTCACGGTAATATGCTGAGTTTGAACAGAATTAAACAGCTGCATGAAAATTGATTGGAAACTCCAAAGTCTGTAAGAGACATCTGCCAAAAGAACTTGTGTAAAGCTGGGGCAGTTTTCAAGCAATTACAAATTGACAATTACATGAAATGGTTTCAATTATTTTATTATTAGCTTTTTTTCCTTAGAGTTTAGGTTTGTTTTCTTTCTCCTGGAGTAGAATTCTGTGCTACTGGCCCATACTTTTGTAATAATAAGATTGAAGGTCACCATGTGTGGCTGAAAGAGAACAGGGGGTGGGAGGGCAACCAAGAACAGCATCACAAAGGTGGTTACAATGAGGGAAGTGATGTAAGTGAGGAGAGCGGTTGACCATGAAACATTGTTTGCAGACTATAAAAGCAAACTGGCAAAACCCTTGCACTTGCAGAGGATATCAAGGGTCATTTGCTAGGTTTTACTGCCATCACCATCTCCAGAATAGCTCAGAGCAAGCATTACTCACGGTCTTGCAAGGTCCACACAAATTTACTGCTGCCAAAGAGACCGCTGCAGTTTGGAATATGAACACGGATCTCCACCTGATATTTAGTATAAGGCTCCAAGTTGCCGATTTCAAGATGATGTGGGGGTCTGTCTCCACCCCTGTCAAGACAAGACACAAAGATGCAAATATGTTAATAACAAACCCTGCTCATAACAATAATATTTAATATTTGCTTTTTATATAGCGCTTTACACCAGCGATAGGTCTCAAAGTGCTTTACAGACGTTATATTACCCCTGGTCAATGATAACCTGTCCCAGAGACAATCCCTCCAGGCGGCTGCAGTTATATACTGCGCCCAATGACAAGTTACCTCACAGGTACCCATTTAACCCCTGGGTGGAAGAGGCAAGTGAGATAAAGCATCTTGCCCAAGGACACAACGTAATGAACTAGGCAGGAATCGAACCAGCAATCATCCTCGGATCATGAGTCTTAGCCAATTGGCCACCAGGCTTTCATATATGAACAAAGATTAATGTGTGATAATTACAAAATCTGACTCTAGCAGGATCTCATTCAACTGCAGATGCAGAGGTTTAAACCAGAAAGCCAGTTGGCTTTGTGATTCCTTGCCATAAAATTTGCTCAAACTTCCACAAAAACATCTGACTATTGTAGAGCAAGTGAGTTAAATTTGTCCTAGCATTAAGTGAGAACAAGAAAAGAGAGAGATTTTCAGCTCTCCAATTTCACTGGTAAGGATTTCTTCCTATGTGAAATAAAGACACACAGATGTTCGAGCAAATAGACATTTCCATTGACCATTTTTGAACTAGCAAATCAGCTCTGCCACCAACCATCCGTTTAATAATTATTATTAATGAATAAGAGTTACATGACTACCAAACCCAAGCCATCTAGTATAAATCACAGTAAATAAGACCACTTTGGAGACCATTTAAGATAACCTGTTGATCCCTTGAGTCAATTTGGCCCCTTGACAGAGAAGAACAGAGTTCTCCTACTCAATAAGAGGGATCCAGCAGGAAGTTAATCCACCATGAACTGTTTACAGTGTTTCCAAGCAAGTCACGTATACAAACACACACACGCACTCACACCCATGCCCACACCATCACCATCGCAGAGATTGCTTTTGCCTCCCCCCCCCGGCAAGTACTCCTCAGAAAGAAAAGATTAATTGCTTCAACTAAACATATTACACAAACAGAAACAGGAGACACAGGGCGGGACTCAACGCTCCCATGGTCTGGATGAGGAGGGCCGAGTGACATTCCAATTCCATAGATTGAGTGCTTTTTCTTCAACTTTCACACGTGAAAATGTTTCCAGTAGCAGTACCCTACCTGATTTTGTAAGGAATCTCGGCCATGGTGACATTGGTCATGGCCGTAGAGTAGCGGATGGTGTAGCCCTGAATCAGGGAATCCGTCAACGACTGCTGCCAAGTCACAAACATGGTTCTGGGTGATGTCGACGTCAGATTGAATTGAGGCGGGAATCCGTTGGAACACACAGCTAAGAAACACAAAAAGAGAGAAAACAATATGAGAATAAGACTTAGAGATTACAATACATTTCTAAACAATTTTCTTCTTTTGACATTTTGTATAAACTACTTTCAGTTTATTTCCTTTTTTTATCATTATTTTTTTTGTGGGGGGGGGTGTTGTTTTTCTTTCCACAAAAAGTATACATTGTCAGTCTAACTGTGACAGAGATCCTACTGAGATTGGAATCAAGCCAGCGATACTTATTATACTAGTTTCTATATACATAAGTGGTTTAAGATGATAAGTTTTCAACCAGCTTTTTTCTCTATTATCTTTTGATTTGGCAGACTGAAAGAGGTTTTTCTCACTAAAACCTCCTTTTAATTATTTTTTGCTGGTGTGAAACCCCATCATGCATGATCATGCATGTCTGATCACAACCGTTCATCATGTTGCTAATCGCATGAAGTCGGCTGTAATATTTGGTACTACCAGCATGCCAGCGAAGCAGACCAAATTAAAAACAATGTTTTCCTGTGTGGTGTTAGACGGTTGATAAGATTTCAGCTTTAAGCACACATCTGATATTTCATTATCAGAAAGATGAAAATCAGACAACAAGAGTACAACTGACTCTGAAATGAGTACAAACCATGATGGCGAATGTCGTCTTTACGAGCCGTGTAGAGAGTGTGACGTTATATCCAGCATTAGGGAAAATGATATTGGTTATATCAAACTGAGAGATCAGTTGGTTATATGTGTACCTAGACTAAATCATCAAATTTGATAACTACCACAGCCTCGATATTAGAACAGAGCCAAGGTAGGATATAAAAGCTATTTTTCAGCCATCAAATTATTATTAACTAGCTGAAGTATTATCACAAACAAGATGGTACGTATTCATACTAAGGAACGCTCCTAGGGTGTTTAAGTATATGGATGTTAAGCCCGCCGCACACTGCCTGACTGATCAACAACCTGTCTCCACGCAGTAATGTGGAAAATCCTCGATAATCAGGATTAGAAGTGTGCGTTCGCTCATGAATATGACTGATCAAGATTATTGCCAGTTCTAAGTCACATCTGCTTTAGCCCCGAAAATAGAACATGTAGTGTTTGCCTGACTGGTTGTCGGCAGTGTAGGGCAGTTCTAAACTACAGGCTGTACAATTTTAGCCAACGCAACCGATCTAGGGGAGATAATATTGCATACGAGGATTGATCGTTAACTGAAAGCAGTCGTTGTATACGATCATCATCGGTTGTTCGGTGTACAGGGATTGAA
>JXUT01143650.1:0-15467 GCA_000934455.1 Apostichopus parvimensis
TAGCTTCTCGGCCTTTTGGCTAAGATCATGTGTAGTATCTGTTCCCTTTCGAGGGGAATGGTGATGCACACCCGACGATGATCACACAGTCACAGTCCCGATGCAAGGGGACTGGGGCTGAGAGCGGATCAGTCGTTTGGTAGTTTGGTTTTCGTGCCCAGGTTCTTTCCTGGGTGACTTTTTCTTAAAAAGTATGTCTGTTGTATAGACTGTATAGCACGCTATCATGGGTTTCTTGAGTTTACGTAATCGACCTGCCTTGGTCAAAAAATGACCTCTTTACACCAATTAGCGTGCAAAGCCTTTCATATATTTTGCTTGTATGAGGGTCTTTGTGTGAACGCTGTATGGTTAACTGCACGTACTACATGTAGACATGAACATATTTCAACCCAGTGTTTACACGAAGAGCCTAATGGTATTAATAAGCTATGTATGCTAATTGGAGAACCTGATGTCGATTAACGACCGTAACAGGTGCCTTTGGTAATCACAAAACTTTCCTAGCTACAGCGTGCTATAACTGGAACCAATAAAGCAGATCTTTAATGCACGCATCACATCGTGTATGCTTCTTTATCACTACTCCTCGCTCCGCAGGAAAGCCCTCACAGATAAGCATGTACTGGAACCCCTTCACGCCATATTTACGCCCGTACTAATAACACATGCGCCGCTGAGTCATGATTGCACATGCCCATTTATATGAACATACCCCACTTTTCGTCAAGCACTTCTCCATTGATGAAACTAATTGAAAGGTTAACCCTACTTAAATACTATCAATGAGTGGTGTGCACAACACAGAACAGAATTGCTTTCTCTGTGGGTTTTAGCTCTCCGGAAGCTGATGTGTGTGTAATGCCTTCTTGTAACATCCATATCTCTAAAAGTGTATCCGATTGAAAACCATTATTCTTGGTATGTTGGTTACCCATATAGATAGGGACCATATTAATTTTATTGGAGGTCTGAAGAGTCATCTGAAATCAACAATGTTGAAAACAGTGTTTCCCTTATACCTTTTCTCAAGGATGGAAACATGTCGGTGTGGTTACCCATTCTGAGTTGGACGAACCCCTTGATACTGACATTTGATGTCAATTAGCTCAAATGTAGAAACGTTGCGGCCCCCATAGTCAAAATTCATCAAATGGGCAACAGTGTCTGCAGAAATGAGATTGCGAATTTCAGTTCATGGTGACGATAACGTTCTTGGGTAGTATCGATTGCGAAATATTGGCTAGTCATACGATCATCAGTGCCATAATTAGATACCGATCTGTTCTCCTTTAGGTGGAATTTCTCACCTTCTCTCCCATTTTGTATCGACCGTGCACTAGAGAATGAAATTTGCACCCTATGTCTGTTGATGAAACCTTCAAAGTGCCGTGTGCATAACATAGATCCGAAAAGCTTTATCTGTGATTTGTCAAACATGCCACTAAGTATTAGGAAGAATCTCTACTCTAGAGACTGGTTAAATTAGAACTTAAGCGCGAAAATTCTTTCTGGGCCACCCTTGGTATATTCACATCATTAAGATAATTTGGACGATAAAAAAAATTAAAAAAAATGGTGTTATTCAGGACAATTTACCAGTTTTATTAACAGCTACGCTGAATAAGTACGCTAACTTGAATCTAATCTTACAGGGGAACCCTTTCACGCGCTGTATAAAGTGGGTGGATATCTGTTCGGAAGCTAGCAAGCATTGCTCCATACAGTTTTTTCTTTCCCTTCCGTTAACATCTTTGATATTGGAACTGTGGTTTGCAGCAAATCCACTGGTTAAACACTATGCAGTGAGAACGAACGAGAACGATAATAGCTATACCACATCAATGGCATATACATTAACATGTTAACTTCAATTTACAACATGTTTTGTCTCTGACTATACTACTACTACTAGTATTAGTTTAGCGAAATGAACAGATAACTAGTACTGTAGGCCTTGTACAATCATTACATGACGGAAGTGTACACTCTTGATGTAAAATGGCGTTGATGTTTTCTGAGACATCCAGGTAGGCTAGATCTATAGCACCATATATGTCATTATAGCAGATAGTATAACGTTGATTACCTAATTTTAACCTCGACTTTGGGTTGGATAGGTTAGCGCTTGTCCTAACTTATCCTGGGCCTAGCCTAAACTCATCGAAATACACGTCGATGCCAGTTACACGACAGTAATTGAGTGTTCCCCTGCCTTTGTGGGAAACGCTATTGTGAAGAGTACATAGGAAGTAGGATGTATGGAAATAGTACCAGATTCGAAGCCTAATTGCAAAAGGCATCCAGATCAAAACTGTTGAAGGACTAAATAGTTTGCATTTCTGTGCATCAAATTGCAGTAGCCTAGACTAGACCTAGGTAGCCTAGTCAAGGTGGTCACTGTCATTACATAACATTTACTGACGGTTGGATAAAAATGCTAAGCCAACACCAAAAGAAAATTAAAGCTCAAATATAGTTAGTGTTTTCAGAGGATGCAAACAGTAAACAGTTAGAGAAGTTTCCACGTCATTATTTAACCAAGGAATCACATATCTCCCTCTTGTGATTGAAATGACACTAGGCCTATATGCCTATATGTGTAAATTAAGCTACAGTTATGTCAGTTAGCATACTTTCCATTGTAGCAGCAAATGCCTCCATTGGTATGTTTTCTTCTTATGTTATACATATTAATTGACAGGGATACACAAGAAAAAAGGAAAACTCTGTCAGGTAACAAATGATTTTGTTTTCATGAAACACCATTTTGTATGATTTCATTTTTCTTCTCATTAATCTTTTTCTTTAGTATCAAGAGAGCAGTGGAGAAAATAAACAATGTTGAAAGTCCAAAATATGCCAGAATATTATCTAGAATATTACAGAAGATACACTTAAAGGTAAGCTTAAAATATGGTAGTACGTACTACTGTATCTGAGTACTGATGAGAAAAATGTAAAGCATAATGCTACATAGAAAAGTTATAGAAATATAGGATAATATTAAGAGACAGTTAATGCAACTGTGATGGAGTTCCATTGTTACTGTAGCACTTGCTACCTGCTTCTTCCTTCAACCTGTTATTGGCCTGGAAGACAGAATTTAACAATGCTATGCACCCACATGTGTGTATATGTGGGAGAAGCCAAATTGCTTATAAGTTTACACTTCAAGTCATGTAGCTATTTAATTTAAATTTATAGCTTATATATATTGGATTTTCTTTTCATAATTTGGTAGGTCATTTCAGACCGGAAAACAGTGTATTTCTCCTGGATGCAAAACCCACCCTTACTTTCACTGGCTAAGGGTCACACCCACTCTAATCTCACAAATGCGCAAATCACAATGCAAAATTCTCTTACATTTTACATTTCATTAAATGTTACATAACATTACATACATAATACCTTACATTACAGAACTTTATGTTATAATGAAATACATATGCCTTTCTTATAGGATGAAAGACCATTTTCTGAGGAAGAAGAGGAGAAACTCCAAGGAGTGTTGGACCTAGACTCACCAGATATTACCCTAATACTTGAAACAACATCATTCTTTGTAGAACAGGTACAGTATAGTTTAAAGGCATTGAAGATTTGCCCCAAACCGTGTGCTGCGCTCTGAAACAGTTGACTTTCCGTTGCTTGCAATTGACGTTTTTCCTTGTCGCTTCAAAATGCAGACAGTAATGAAATGTGATACCTTGTTATCTTTCATCAAGACCTGAGATGTCCACGCTGCTATGTACACTGTGTTGTGGGTATTGACCGTAGCTGTATGTATTGACTGTACCACTAGTGTCTAATTACCGGCGGTAGCAAGCTGTGTGTGTATTTTATGGGATCGATGGTGGTGTCTTACACTTCTGTTACACCTCATTCGAAACTAGGTCAGCTTACCGGTATGAGACGTTTCTTTGTGCGCGAGTCTACACACCCTTCAAGGAGGGACTGGGGTGGATTTTGTAGTTAGCTGATAATCTGATCTCTATTTATGTCGCATTGTATCAATAAAATAAAGTGAAAGACAATAGCTTAGTTTATAATAGAAATGTGTAAATTGTCAAGCACATTTAAATGGCCTGGATTAAGGGTGCTCCTCACCCATCTCTCCTGACTTAAATTGCTCTTTTATCTCTCTCAAAGTTGTCCAACACCCCCTTCTGTCTCTCTTTACTGCCATTGACGCACATTGTATTAATTGTGTAGTCTCCTCTTACTTCTTGGAAAATAACTCTTTGTCTTGACATGTAAACACCTCACTGTGATCGCACATTGAGTTATTCATGAGTTATTGATTCTCAATTAATATTCTATGAGAGCCAGTGGGAAACATTGTCTGTCTGAGCGAAAGTTTCAGACATCCATAATCTTACCGTACACAGATTGAGAAGTGCACATGGTTGGCCTTTTGGATGCTCAAACCTATTGGCCTTAAGATCCACATACGCAATTAATGCAAGATTGTGGGGCAATTATTTCATGTTCTTATCACTTATCACTAGCCCACACTCACTGTTCATCGTGTAGAGTTTTCTTCAATTCTGAGATTTTGTCTGAGAATCACTCTCTGGATTGTCTGTACAACACCAAGAGGTCAAACTTTGTTGATATTTATCAAAAGTATTCATTATATTCTTAAATAAAATTGTGTTTTTAGTTCTTTATTTGTAATAGACTAATGTGTAATGAATTTACCTTCTGTTAATAACATATGAACGGTCTTTATGTTGGTGTTCATCCTTTTATTTATTTTTCATCTATTTTTTTAGGCTGCTTATCATCTTGCCAAACCAGCCAACTTATCCCAACAACTGAAAAACATTGGTCTGAGTGAGGAGAAGGTAAGGGAGTAACTCATTTACTAGGATGGTTTCAAACAAGGGCGTAGGAACCGGGGGGGGGGGGGGGGCGGGGGGGCCCCAGCCCCCCAGTGAAAAATATGGAGGGGCGGAAGTATCATTCCGCCCCCCCCCGCTTCGCAAGTCAGAAAACCCCTTTTTCATTTCCAAATGAGAAAAAAATCTCATTTGGAGCACCAAATTGCATCTAAGTCCAGGTGAAAATGCAAAATTATTTACAAAATGGAGTGGGTGTTGAAGTGTGCTATATTGCACCAAATTGCATCTGAGGCCACCTGGAAATGCAAAAAATTTCCAAAGGGCAGGGGGACACCCCCTCCCCTTATACCCCTCCCCCAGGCCGGCCATCAGTCTTCAGCCCCCCCACTCAAAAGTACCTTCCTACACCACTGGTTTCAAAGACACTGTTAACCATCAATTTCAAAATGGTTTTTATCCAACGGTTAGATTTGATTAGAGCCGAGATTGTGCTGCAAACATACCCTACATAAAGAGAAACAGCTTAACATCAATTTAGTACTTACCAATATTAAATTTGTGTTAAAAGCCATCAGTGTTGGACCGAAATTTTAACATGTTTCAAAATTTCTAGACGATTTCAAAAGCATTTGCTCTCTTCCTACATATTATTCCCAGCAATTGAGGAAAATTAATAGACAAAAGTTGAATATCTCAGTTTCAATAGCTACTTGGGATAATTACAGTAAGAGCAGTAATATGCTTTTTGAAATTTGAGCATAGGTGACCATTATTTGAATTTGTGGCATATTTGGCTGGCAATACTGTTGACCTTTAATCTTTCTCACTTTACAATTTACCTAGTTAGCTTGGTACGTTTGAAACACAAGTAACAAGCTAATTTAATATTTCTATGGTAGATATTATCAATTTGTTTGCCAAACATTGAAACACACAAATGCCAACCCCCCCCACCCCCTCCTACTCACCCATTGCTGCAATCCCCATTTCATTAAGCCATTCCCACTCCTGGTAGTCAATGATATCTATGTGGTTCAGTGTTCACATATGTTCACAGTCTGATGAATGACATAGTCGAATGCAGTCGCATCTGATATTATATGACAATGTTACTAATGTGGTTTGCCTTTTCTTTGTCTTACAGGTAACACTTTTTGAGACCAGCTGGACAGCACAGGCCAAAGATATTGTGGAAAGGTTACGAAAGAAGACTCTTATCCCAAACCAGGTGAGCGTGTGATGTTACTCTGTAAGAAAACATGTTTCACAAAGATATCATTCTGTATTCTGTAAACTGGTTTGGATTAGTTCAGTGGTTGAAGTATTGTACTAGGGAAGGAAGGTGTGAAATCATTGGTGAGAACGAGAAAACAACTTGCATGCACTTTTATTGTTTTGTGGGGGGGGGGGGGGGGTAAGGACTAGATCACCTGTTATTTAATGGAACATGAGATTGTTTATGAAAATGTCATAAAATTGTTTATGAAAAAGTTGTTTATGAAAATTTTCTTTGGCATCAGGGAATAATTTATCCGGTAGCAAAATGCTGTGCAAAATTGGCAACTTGTCAAACAAGTGCAAAGGTATATATAGAATATAGCTGTTTATTAATTAAACACTACCTTTTGTTATCTAATTCTTTCTCTGTTACTTGCTTTGCTCTTTCTCACTGAGATGCCATGCATGTTTCTTTTTGATGGATACCGGTGCATTACAAATGTTCATTATTATATATTATTAGTTGAATATTGCTGCTTTGCGTAAGAATCTTAGGAAAGTAATCCCACTTCTTCTCCCCCTCCCACTTCTATCCCCTCCCCCCCACCCACCCTCCTCCTGCCCATAGAGGACATCCAGTCAAACATCCAGTCAAACATCCAGTAACCCAACTTTCTCTGCTGTTCCCTCAGTTGCAAGACGTTAACTGGAGACTAAACCTTCAAATGGCTCAGGCTGACCGGAGTAAGATGAAATCGCCTAACGCCATGTTTGAGTTTGTGGTGTCTGCAGATGACGAGGGCGGCAGAGATAAAATACAAATGGAATTTAGTCATGAGGAGCTCTTCCAATTCTATGGCCAGGTAGTTACCATCTTCTTTTGTCTTATACAACCTTGGTTTTATATCGATATTAATAAGAGACTAAATATTCATTCAATTTGGCTGTTTTTGCTTCTTCACTGTATTGTACACTGTAGTATACAGAGCTAACAACTGTTGAAAGGTTTCCTGCCAGTTACAAAGAGCAGGAAAGGGACATCCGAAAATATTATTTGCCACTTCTGAAATTGAGCATTTGAGCATTTATCCCACCATTTTTCATCTTCAAAACCTGTTTTCACTGCAAATGGTCTGTAGATCACATCAATCTGAATCCAATCTGTATTCCAAAGCTAAAGAAGAGTTTTGCTTTCATTTCTGATAATGCAAAATTGCTCTTTGGAAATTGACTTGGATTTCTCCAAAAACTTACAGAAAGAAAATCTCAAATTTTAGATGCAAATTGGACGTTTGCAACAAGCAAGAGAGAGGGGTCAAGAAAACAATATGGTTTTGATAGCCAGTTAACTGTCCAAAAATGTGAACGTTAACAGGACAATTTTTCATGTCGTAAACTTGAGGACAGTTTATGGTTCTTTTTTACCACTTCAATTTTCCAAATGGGCTAGTGCCCCCCCCCCCCCACCCCTCTGCAGATGCCCATGCTGTCAGCTTTGTATCATTCTAAACCAGTGATTCTTTCATTTCTATTTCTGGTACTCATTACTCTCCTTATCTGAAAGAGAATTTGAAAAATAAACATACTGTAGCCTGTAGTTGTTCTGCAGAGTTCAGATCACATCTGTAGCTATGGTTAATTGCTAACAGGTTTGGAACTTCATTTGAGTATGTTTTATTCTTTCTTTCTTCTTCAATTTTCCTTATCTGAAATCTTAATTTAAAAAAAGTCTGCAGGTGCTATTCCAGCTGAAGGGGTGGTTAATTAAAGCAAATAATTTGTTTTCCAATGAATAAATAGAATTAGATATTTTTTATATAATGTATATATAAATATATATGATACATTTATAACATATTTCCGTATCTTCTTTCTTTCATGGTAGCTTGAAACCATACAGTCTCAACTGGATTCATTGACGTGAAGGAGTTAACATGTCAGATTAAACGCAGAGAAGATGCCCAGGGGAAGGAAATAATGTAACAAGTAATTTAATAAGAAGTTTCACAAACTTGTAGATATCAAAGTGAAAGTGTAGATGAAAGCAACACCAAAAAACACAAACACATGAAAAGTTCTACCGACTTCATAAAATCTCTGTTATGTAACAAAATGTATTGAAGTCTGCCATATATATCTTTGCACATCAGATACTAGTCGAAACATTGTGAATGTGTGAAATATTCAGTGTGGGATGAAATGAATGAGCTCCATAAAGAATTGAAAGGTTTTTAAATGTTATAGGTTATCTGGTGGAACTATATGAGGGATGGTTTACATAATGTTTTATGTTTCTACTCAAATTCAAGAATGTACCACATTCTGTTGCCAACAGAATCTCATATCTAATACATGTGTTTAATGATATGCAAAATTTGTACACCTCTAAGAGTTTTATGCAAAATTTAAACACACCATTATCCACTGTTTGTATATAGCATGGGTGCTGGCCCAATGGAGGTTTATTCTCGTGTGACTTTTGACATCGGATTGGTACAGCCTTATTACCTGGCTTTACGAAAAGGTGCATTAGCCAAAAAAATATGGGTAAAACTTGCAAGTATTAGGTTTCTGATTTGAGAGAAATGTGTGGAGTTTGATAATGTTGTTTATACTAGTATCTTTATTCTTTAATCTGTGACTTAGTATAAAACTTATGAATGCCAGATAGAGAGATGGTTGATTTCAAATTGCCATGCTCATGGTTTCTAAATCCTCAGCTCTAAAGTTTCAAGAATATATTAGATTTATTTGTTTCCAAGTTCTTTTTTCCTTTTTTTCTTTCTGGTCACTAACGAGGAAGTAATTATTATAAATGTTCAGACGTTATAATCTGTAGAATTCTTTATACAATGAAAATATTATGATTAATGAAAGCACAATTATCATGCAGGTGTTAATTTTTATTTCCCTTCAAGATTGGACTAAGGTAGAATGTATGGTCTCACACATAGATATTCTGTGAAGGGGTATTGCAACATTAATTATCACCATGACAACAGGTAGATTTTGTTGTCTTTGTTGTGGTCAGGGCATTTCAGTCGTATTCTTTCGCAAAAGCAAAATGGTACTTTGGACTAACAAAAATTTCACTTTGCCCTCTACGAGACATGGTTAACTAAATATTCTCCAAATTCGTGAAAAGTGTTTATAAATGCACCATAAGTCACTTACATTCTCGACCATATTGAAATGGAGCGGTGCACTCTGTGAAATTGAGAAAAACACTGTTAGACAAGTTTGTTCTCGGCTACATTCCTTTGTAGACGAGATGATACGTACAAATGTGAATTATTTTTATATTTTGATCGTAAGATGGCTTTATTGTTAGGATTGTAAAGTTATGTGGCTGTCAGAAAAAATAAATTTGTAAACAGAGATACCTATGTTCATTGTGTGGTGTTGATTGCTCTCTGGATCTTAAATTTTGTCTGTCATATAAGTATCTTTTCTCGCAGTTAAAAAGCCAGTTGAGAGTTTTATTGTTTTGAAGCAGTGATATAATTTGGCTACCAGAGCACCTTATGCATATGAATAGAGTGGTGGTCACATGACATTACTGAACACCATGAACACATATTTGATATTGCCTAACTATATGTACTCCCTTCTTGTGAATCATTACCATGCTTATTCGTCAACCCCCTTTTTCAACAGAGGTGACTGGGCCTTCTCCCTGCAACAGAGATGACCATTTAGTTGAGCTTCAGAAAGGGGGGGGGGTGATGAGCGGCAGGGGATGGGGGGTAAAGTGTTAGGTTATTAATAGATCTTAGTCACGTGACCACTGCCCACTTTCTTCTTGTATGACAGATTAACAGCTATGTGCATTAATCTTCCAGTTCAGTGCAAGTTGACAGGTTAAAGAGGGGAAAGCATAAATATTTAGTCTGTGGTTGGCCTGCTATCTATTCTTCCACATGCATGCTCCCAGCCCAAGGGCAGCAATCAACTTATATACGGGGCAACTCGAGTTCTGTGTATAAGCATCGATTTGTCTGCCTATCACGCTGATAAGCACAGAACATTATTTCCAGACACAAAATAAATAGACAAAAGAAAATATTTACATGTTAAGCCAGTTTGTATTGCAATTCATTACAATAAGTTACACATACAAGACCCAAAAAACAAAAACAACACATTGAGTAAAATTTGATTTTGTGAATCAGAAAAGTGTCTGAAGTCACATTTAAGACATAAAATTTGATATGAGTAAAATCACATTTTTGTTCATTCTCAGTTTTGTTAACACCACTCAGCGGAGATGACGATTGTTTGATGATCATGTCAGAATGTTGCCAAGGATATTTTACCATAAAAGTTTCAATATCTTTTTGTGTTACCTCACAACATGGTCAAGGTAATGCTACCTACCTATTGGATGTTTTAGCAGTACAGAAAATTTTCCTTTAAAAATAGTTTTATTTTTATTATATTGACCAAATTTGTGTTGAACACAGGAACTTAAATTGACTTGTTTTCTTGCACAAAATTTTACTGACATAAATGCTTCATACACTTTTCTTTTTTTTTAACTGGCATTTTTTTTTTCACTCCACGCCCTCACAATATAAAACATAATTGCATAAACGTGACGTGGACGGTTGGGCTCCCACATCTTTTAATAAGTTGTCAAAATAAGACAATATTTACAAAATTATTTACAACAAATTTACATTTCAAAAAACCTAAAATATATATGGAAAGCTTTGTGTGAGAGGTGAGGGGGCATGCAGGGAAGGGGCACATGTGCAATATACAAAAAGAGACTAATTCAACAATGGCTACTGATGCTATCAAATAGTTTTTCCACACAATTTAAACAAGACATGATTGACTATAATAATTAATTCTGGGTTAATGACCTAATACAAATACCTGGTATTCATAATGGGTTTTATTCTTACTATGAAGTAAAATTGCTTTTGTTTTTTTTTCTAGTGAGTGCAGCATCACATGGGTGGCAAAGGGATTCCAACTCATATGTTAGTTTGCATGAAAGACATAATAACAAAAAAGTCTGCACTTTTTGAAAAAAAAAGATACAAAAACAAGCCCATTACCTCATAAATTTTCTAGTTAATATGATGCATTTGTCACTTGTAAATATCCAAAGCTTACAATTAAAGAACAACAATAACCCCTTCCAAGCCTTCCTTCTAACACCTAAATATATGACTGCAGTCACAATATTGTAACAATTTATCTAGCTGTCATCGACATGCGAGATTGTGGGAGCAAGACAAATTATAACTACCCAGTATCAGTAAATTTATTATAACAAATTATTTTAAAATGGCCGTTGGTGTCAACGACAACTTATTCTTGTGACAAACACATGAAAATATGGGGCATATAGAATAAACTTTTTACAAAATGTCTTGCTCTCTCTTAAAGTAAGTAATCTACCCTTGAAGACATTCTACTGGCAGCCAGCCATTCGGTTACAGAAAATAATTTTTTTGGAAAATCAATTCCCTATGAAAAAGATGCAAGAAGGATTATTAACATACAGCAGATGTGAGAGGACTCACAATACACAACCCTGTGATGAGAAAACGAAACATACGCCGGCTTATTCCATCATTACATTATTCTTATGATGAATGAGACTGAAAGAACGCAACACATACCAACTCTAAGATTGCAAAGACCACCTCGCCCTTATCTATGTGGCTGATAGGTCTACAAAATACCAATACCGTCATCTAAAGGATTGAAAGTGGAATACTTGCAATGCTTAACACGTATAACATTTGTAGAGAAAACATCTTCATGGAAACTCATGAAAAATTCCTTAAGGAATTTTCAGAGCTATTACACATCTACAGGATTGGTTAGTGGTCTGCAAATACTTACATCCACCTTTACAGTTGAAAGTATTAAAGACGAACGTATCCTTACAAACGTGCAAAAATTATCTATAGGGTATCTGGTCTGCCCAAAAAGGAACATGCAAATGCTCACACCAGCTTTACGGTTGAAGTTTATTACATACAGACCTTAATACCTTTGAAACATCTATAAGTAAGTGTACCTGGTCTGCAAAAAGACTAAATCTCTTTTCAATTTTCAATGTATTTTAGTACAATCCTCAATGGCTGCCAGGGCAAAATCTGAGGACCACAGCCTCTAGGAAAGTACCTCTGAAAACTTCTAGCAATATTTTGTGCTAAATTTTGGTTCCAATACCAATGGCCATTAGATTGTGAAAGTCTGCTCCCAACACAAGTGAAGCATCTATCTGGATATATGAATTTTGATCAGAGTCCAGTTGAGATTTGATGGGAGGCCAAATGGGACTTAAATGGAGGCTAGGTGGGACCTGATGGGAGAAGGTGAGGTGTCTTTGCTGTATGTCTATAAGCAGACCAGGAAGGAAGAATGAAATAAATCTACCAGACAAACTCAAATGACAATTGCCCCTTGAAGGAAGCTATTTAACAGAAGACTAGCTCAACATTCCAATAAGGATCCAACCCTGGTCTAGACTTGCACAAAATGACATGTAAAGAGGTAAAAGGGAATTGAGGCAGACTACATGAAAATAATACTGTCAAGGCTAAATGAAGAGAAAGCTACAAAGTAGGAAGCACTCCACCTGGTAAATATTGTGCAAAGCATTAGAAACAAACATAATAATAATAAATTCAGATTAATTAAAAGGGAATGGTAACAAAAAAGAAACATCCTTCCGTATATTAACAAATATTCCTCTCTCACTCTCTCTGTTATGTACAACTATTTAAAATGAGTTGAGGGAATAATATAATCTCTTGTAAATTACATTATAATTTTATATTTTAAGTTATTCGTAAGTTGAAACTAACATTGCTATCTTGGTAATGTCTCTGGAAATTCCAGCTAAAATTTATTCTTGGTTAAACAAGAATTTTAAGTTTTAATCTTAAGCTTTCTAACAGAGGAGAGCTAATAGTTAAAACAATATACACAAGACTGTGATGACCTCTTTTGAACTCTCTAGTCCTTTTTCAATTTGGAAGGGAATGGAGTTGTCATGCGAATCCACTTACATGGTTAACCTCAATGAAAGGTACAACAGAAACCAAGCAGTCAGCTTGTGACGGTACATTACAGGCTCACCTACGACATGATAAATATCGACAATTCAATCCCACATGACATATGATGACAAACACGTTTCAACTTCCAACACAGCGCTGCAACAAACATGCTCTTTGCCTACTTTATCCTCATTCAAAACAAAGAATTGCTAACCTTGTTCTGATTTGTTACCATGTTGAGTTAATTCTTTGGTCATATGTTGCATATATATAAACATTTACTCACTAATGAATGAAAATTGCATTCACTCGGATGATTTCTAATCCCGCCCGCTGTTTGCAATTTCAGACAAAGAATACACAATTACCTCACACACATACGTCCACACAAGTGTGTGTGTTACATCCAGACTGAGGACTCCATTGTTCAAATCTACATACCTTACTCTTAACAATATCTTTTTAACAATATAATCCTTTTGAGGACTTGTTGATTCTTTTCATATGATGTCCGAGGACTTGGAATTTCCCCATTCAGAATACCAAACAAATGCACACACACACATGTAACACAACTAGATATTTCATTCTCAAGTGAGTATTTTTTCCTCTTTACTTTGTGCAACAGATACGCATGAAACAAACCTATTTGATTTACTTGTCCACTCTTAGAGATTTGAAGGTTACACATGGATCCAGCCACCAGTTGTAAAAGCAAGCTTTAAATATCTCCTGGTCAGTTACCACCAATTACAACAATTGTAACACCAAACTGTTATATAGACTCAGACACAGGAACAAAAATACAACAATTTGTGGAACTCAACAAACTCTTGAGGTCCCCAAGTCATAATGCAACCGTTGGACAGTTCCCAAAAGTGACAAATTCAATTTTACTCTCTTTTTTTAATTCTTTTTAAATATAAAAATAACATCTATTAATTTTTGAATCTTAAAAAACACCAATTGTTTTTTTTTCTTCTATCATACATTCACTTACGAGCCATAACTGCATAGTTGTTTTAAAAAATATCAAAATAGCATAGTTACCATTCA
This sequence comes from Apostichopus parvimensis, assembly GCA_000934455.1. Lineage (NCBI taxonomy): Eukaryota > Metazoa > Echinodermata > Holothuroidea > Aspidochirotida > Stichopodidae > Apostichopus > Apostichopus parvimensis. The sequence continues at coordinate 14,153 of JXUT01143650.1, forward strand.
TTTGTTTTTTTTGCTTTAAATTATTTATAGTTTGTGATTCCCACAACATATTTTTTTTCAATGGATAAAATGTGACATTTTACATTTGCTTGCGACATTGAAGATTTCTTTCTTTGGTTTATTAAAAGTTTGAATTTTTTGCCTTGCATTTAAAGACAATCTTAAGACCCCTTGTGTTATATTTGGTAAAATCAGGTGTTAAGGGTATGGCGGGTGTGTGACCTTGCAGGAACTAGGGATTGGTACAAATTCAAACTTGTATGTCGCCCTACAGAGAGGACCAATCAATTCCATTTCTTGGTATGAAAGATGGAACAACTAAAAGCCAATTTTGTAACACTATCTAGTGGCCGGCCCCTTGCCAAACAAAGTAGAAATTCAAAAACAAGACCACAATTTTTTTTTTTAATTTTAGCATTTTTTTACCGTCATCGACCTAGTCTAGACCACTTTGTTATTAAGTATTTCATCGATACTACTTTGCTACGATTCAGCAAATAAATAGTACTCTTAAATAATACTCTTAAATATTGTCTATAACATTCTTTCATATTTTGTTTCCAATTTGTTTTTTAAAAACAAAATGGCATGCGGAATGTACACTAGATCAAATGATAGCTTAATAAATAAATTAAACTGAAAAAAACTCAGAACTGAATACAAGTGCTGGTATGATGACACAAAATACTACTTCATAGTGACATCAAAAAAATGAAGAGCGTGTTCGGATAGGAAAAGAAAAAGTGGGGGAAGGGGAAGCGAGGAGGAGAACTTTTATCTCTCTCTCTCTTTATCCTCGAGAGAGATGTGGTAAGTTCAAGCAAGCTACAATTATCTAACAATATGTCATGATAAATATTTAAAATCTCTGAAGAGACCAAAGATTCACAATGAAACACTGTCGTGTTTCATTATGATGTAAAAATTACAAAAAATATTAAAAACTTTTCATTCTTTGCACACAAAAAAAAACACACACATGCAGCTGCACTGAAGACAATTCTTTTTCATTGTTTACAGCCTGGCTTTAAAATTCCTCAACTAAAAGAGAATTTAAAAAAAAGACCTAAAACATCATATAGGGAGATTCCTATGTTACTACCGAAATAGCGGTGTGATTTACACATATTGGTACAATATAAGGAATGCACTTGTGAAATCTGGTAAGTTTTTCCAATAAGTGCCTCTTTATTTTTAGAGCAAATAAATCATCTTTGCAGCTAAATTTTAGTGTCCAAAAGATTTTCAGAAAGATGCCGGGGGGTGGGGTGGATGGGGGGAATGATACTTGATCTCCTGTATTTGATAAGCAGAT
>JXUT01143659.1:0-16784 GCA_000934455.1 Apostichopus parvimensis
TCAGCTAAAAGTTCTGCACAGTAGAATTTGCTGTTGTCATTGACTGATAGAACTATTCAGAACTTGGCACATACTGGTACTTATTCACCATCTGTTCTTGCTCATCACAGTTGTTTACCTATTTTCAATATAGCAGTGAAGTTTGAATATTAGTTGCCTTGCTAAATTAGTGGGAATCCCATGCATGATAACTGAAACAGGAACATGGATATCATACAGTTTACAGTGAATGCATCTACTGCATGATAGACTTATGAACATACCGACTGTTCCACCCTCGTCTTTCCATTGATGATCCCTGGAGGCTGTGAAACATCCATTTAATAATCTATAATGTTTAGGCCAGGCAGTGTGTATCTGTTGTATGACAAAGAAGCCACAGGATCAAAAGAACTATATATTAACAGTCTGTCTTTAGCAAAACTACATTCGGCTATAGGCTAACTACTTCCACTGAGTTTATATAGCTATTGTTCAGAAGTGCAAATGATAGGACATATTTTGAGGTTAATATTTAACTAAGGATATGCAACAGCTGAAGTATAAACATAATGTTGATAATGGGGGGGCCATGTCATTCCGTCATTGGTACATTCCACCATGGAAAATGTGCTCTCTCTGCCATAGAAAAAGTGCCATTTCGCCATGTTACTCCGATGGCGGTAAAGCACTTTTGTATGGTGGAAAGAGCACAGTATTTTGGGTGCACTGTAGGCCTATATGCACTGTACATTGCTTGCTTCACACTACCTAGGCCCACAAAATCCACAAAATTGTTCATTTAGATCAACAATCAGAATTGGTTTTTTGAATACACAATCAACCTAAATTAATTTGATTTATTTAACCAACTATATTATATATTTGAAGGCAGTGTATCGACTCTTACGAACTTACAAATAAACTATTCAATCAACATGTACATTAAAGACTGTGTATCTATTCCCCAATGTTTTCTTAACTACAATTCAGTCTATCTAGTGAACTGTCACATTTGAAGAGGGTGTACCTATCCTTCCACGCGAATCAAAAATAAGTTTCACCGATATATATTCCTGTGTAAAATCCATTCCTATAATTTACCTTCCACCATAGGTTTCGAGCCTTTCCGCCATGGCAGAAAGGATCAAACCTATGGCCAAATGGTATGGCGGTATATACCTATGGTGGAATGGCACTAGAACCATGGTAATGGTATATATACCCTAGTTTAGGCCTAGGTCTAGCTAGTAATACAAAAAAAGGGCATATTTAAATAATAATAAAAATAAAATCACCTTTAAAATTAAAGTTGAATAACCCAGCACACATCTTTGTCTCTTATCAGTAAGCCTTTGCTTAACAAAACCAAAACAATTAATTACCAAACTCAAGACTACTTTAGAAACATTTGTTTTCTGCAACAACCTATATATTTTTGAGGCATTTTCTCAAATTATTTCACCCATTAACAATTATACAGTGAAATTATGGCATGCATACCCGAAATTAGGAAAACTTAACCTTGCGTCAACAAATTAGCCTAAATAGTTAGGAGTTGGCTAGTCTAAATTACAACTTAACTTAGGCTACTGTCTATGGCTATACTAATTAATTAGTAGTAAGGCTCCCCACTTTACTGTACTTAGGCTATAGTATAACTACGATGGTATACTATATATTCGCGATTTTAGAGCACAAATGTTCATTTAGAAGACAACGGGAATGACAATCTCTCTATTGTTGGTTTGATTTGATGTTCGCCTAGATCCCTCCAGAATGTGATACTGAGTGAAAGATATTTAGGCTATAGGCCTAGACTATTACCCTCCATAGTTTACTGTACAGTAGGCATTCACGATATAAGAATTCGCAAAACTGGTATAGAGCAACTCAAACTTTGAACGCTATTTGCCTAGCAACGCTTATTTTAGTGAGTGATTCTGAAACATGAACATTGTTTGGATGTGTCGGTTCTAATCAGGTGGCGATTTTTTCAAGAATGTTGATACCTGTCCTTCCTGAGACAAAAATAAACTCAATTAATTGATGATTAACGAAAGGGGATCATTGTAAACGTAGTAGACCTACTATAGCCTGTAGGCAGAATCTTGCCCTTCTTCACAGACATCGTTCCTTGCCGATACACAATGTATTGACTCTCAATACAAAGTCACGGTGCAGTGTCACTCGATCACTGCATGCACTGAGCTGTGTGTCCGTGCAGTATAGAGTCGCAGACGACAGCTTATCCCTGTCCTGGCCTTCGACGTACTCGAAAAGTCTACAAGTATTTTAGTAATACCATTGGTGAGTCAAATATCAGACTAAAGTTAGTCCTACCAACGTTAGGTTTTGAGGGAAGAATAGCCTATAGTAGACATTTCAATGGGGAGATTAGCATCGATTTGTCAAATATGGTAAGGCGGACATAATGTTAATATTAACAAAGATTGGAAAACAGGTTTAAAGTTGATTAAATTAACTTTGATGCATAAGTAACTTGTGTTATACCTAGCCTAGGCCTAGGTAAATATTAAGCCTAAGGCCAGAGACTACTGAATATTAAGGCCTTGGCTAGGCCTAGCCAGGCTACAGGCGACAATTTTTAGTTTTGCCAACCCAAAATCAACATCACCAAGAAACTTACAATTGCAATTTACGAAGATTTCTGTTGTTCGCTGGGAATTCAACACATTAATTAATTATATTGTGTCCATAGCACTTTTTTTCTTACCATTATAATTTTTTTTAAATTTCATATGCCTCATATTATAGCAAAGATTTTTCTCAACTTGTCAACAACAAGATGAAACATAAATTTGTACAGTTTAGAAATTTTGATATCGTGGTCTGCTCCTTCAACAGCACAGAAACAGTGCAATGACTGCATTGAACCAGAGGTCTCACTCTCATCATATCCAACAACTCTATTTAAATGATATGCTCATATGGTAGGAAAGATGACCATGGAAATGACGAGACGACTCCTTGTTGGGGACTTGAGTGCTGTACCTAAGTTACCATCCAGGGTGATACGAATATTCATGAGCTCCACATTTGGAGGTAGGTTTAAACTTCATGTTTTTTTTTCTTTTGAATTTTGCTTGTGTTTACAAGGTTCTACACTATAAAGCTGTTAAATTACACTTTGCAGATGTTTAAAATTTGAGACTGTAAATAGTCGCTGTTAATTAATGCACACAACTGTCTTCTAATGGTACATTCATTGTCTTGTGTGCTGCAGGTGCTAACACTGAAGTAATCCAAACTCCCTCACTGCACCCAATACCATGCCCATACCAACAACACTAGATGGTCACATATTGCCAAACACCTTCTTTGTTGTCTAGATAATATCCTTACTAATGTGCTTGATTAATGTTGCTGTTTACAAGGAAAGGGAAACCTATTGTAACCTGTTAATCTGTATTGAACCAAAGATATCCAAAACAAGTTATCATTGTAAATCTAGGTTTATACTCTGAGATGCTGCTATTACAATTGATATCAGTTGATCCAGCAAGATCTTTTTTTTGGTGGGGGGGGCGGGGGAAAATGACAACTATGTGGACAATGAGTGACCACATTGAGACAGTTTTTCACAGTACGATTAGTCATGTTTATGCCCTCTACTCTTACTGAAGCAGAGGATTGCAACAGTAAATTTCTATTTTAAGATTCTGACATTATTTGGAACACTAACCTATATAAGTAGATTTGTGGTGATGTATCTATTGGTTGCAATGGAATAGTGTAAGTATTCATATGGAGGAAACCCAATATCCTGTTTTAAATGTGCATTTTTGGCTTGGACAGTAATTTTGCCTCCTTCTTTACTAGGCCAAGTAATTTGTAGCTTTACATAATTAGCCATCCTTCAATCATACTTAAAGAGATCCATGTGTGTACAATCATTTGACATCTCCTTAGAATTGTAATCAAATTACAGAAATACAAGTACAGAAGTACAGAAATATTGTTTCCCTCAAATTTAATGTTACTAGTTTATTTTGTTAATTTGAAGTTTATCCCTGGTTTCATTGTTCCTGATGCCATTTGGGTGGCCAGAGTAGCAGATTATGTTTTACACTGACCTGTAATGGTGGAGCTATGTCATCAAAAGATACTGTCAAAATAAGAGTTAAATACAGTTTCCAAATATAGTTTTACTAAGTTCTATTTTCCATTTGACAGACATGGCAGCTGAGAGAAACATTATCTTGGACGAAGTAGAACCTGTGTTATCCCAATGGTGTCTCAACCAAGGCTTGGAGTTTCAGTTGGTTGATATGAGATGGGGAGTCAGGGATACAGCCACTACTGATCACATGACCACTTTCCTTTGCCTCCAAGAAATTCAGAAGTGCCAAGAGATTTCTCTTGGACCAAATTTTATGGTCAGTACATTTACAACTTTACTTGCTGTGTCAATGAAAATGGATTACTCAGTATATATTATGTTATTTTATCCATGTGATGCTGATGCTGGTTCAAATATTATCTTTGAATGTATTAACCAAAAAATTGTTATGCCCCCTTGATGTGGTTCCCAAAAAAATCTTGACTATTTCATCTGAACACAACATACATGATCTGATACTTTTAACTTGTTTTATGAGTGACGGAAGGGAAGAGCTGAAACTGTACAACAGTTTTATTATCTAGCTTTTCAATTTTGCATCAGTTTTACAATTTTACCGTAACAAAGAGATCTGACCCCATTGTACTAAATGTAGAGCATACTCTTTGTACTGTTCCTAATGCAGTCTTTTCGTCTATAAGTTTTTTTTATTATTATTATATTATTGTCAAAAATTATCGTCCTAAAGGTATTGTGCAGCATCCTCTGTTTTTCTTAAGCATTAGAACAAGAACTAGAAAAATGTTTATAGAAATACAATGAAAACTGTTTTTCATATTTTCCCCCACGGTTCGTAAAGTATCTGTGACAACGTATTGATTATTCTAATTTTCACACTTTTGTTACACTGATGAGCTCATTTTGGATGCTGACTCTCAGTGAATGAAAATTGTTGGCAACATAGTGATTCAAGGTTTGCTTATAATTTGTTGTGACAAGGTACAGCTAATGTATAAAATGTTCATGAGTCAATTGCATTTTAAGGAAAGTTCTCTTTGAAAAGCAGATCGTACTAAAATATTCAAGATTTATCCCTTTCTCATTACATACACTACCAAATAATGAAGTTAATCCGATAGCAGGTTTTTGCATTAATATTGTCATATTTGTGATACTGCTGTCTTGTCCAATCCCTAAATTTTTGCTTCTTATAAGTTTAATTTAATTCAGTTTGTGATGTGCATTTTGTATGTTGTTAATGTTTTAGTAAGATGACAGTGTGTTAGGGCAACAGCATCATTTCTTTCCTGAAAATAAAAGATTTCTTTGGTGAGAAAATCTTGCAGGGTGTGATAAGTTGATCTATTGATGTTAACTTTATAAAGTGATACCAGTAGGTTTGGTAATATTGACTACCAAATTCAACAAGCTGCTTTCAACACTATGAAGAATTTTTATTGGAAGTTGTTTTGTAATTTAAGCCTATTCAGAGGTATACTTTACATATGGTTAATTCATTCTTGTGTGCCCCTCCCCATTTCATAGGCTTGAAGCTTGACTGATGACCCACTGTAACCCAATGTGTCTATCTTCACCCCTAATTACCATGCTATGGTACTGTAGTATTACTATGAATTGTAGAAATATATGCAACTGACTTATCAAACATGATATTCTTCAGAAAGACTTTAAATGTTTATAACCTTTCATATATGATTAATATAAATTGCCATATACTTGGAAGAATGTGAATCAGCAACCTGCACATGTAGGAAAATTGGTCACAAAGTTCCTTGGTGTTCATGTTCTTCATTTCATAATACAAGATCAGTGTCAGTGAATAGGTTAACTATAAATGCCAGTAGCTATGAAATGAATCTGTTTTTGCATGTTTTGACAATTTTCAGCATCTTGCTATCTGGTACCCAGTTTTCATATATCTAAGAATATAACTCAAAAGCATAATATTGATTTCATTGCTTCTGTTCTGCATGAAATTAATAATGAAAGTGACGTGGGATGAATAAGGCGAATGTCTTTTGACTTTCTCTCCATCCCTCTACCCATCTTCTTTTGTTGTCTCTATTAGTCAAGTTTGGTTGAGTCAAGGTTGCTTGATATGGTGCTTATGATGATTAAACTAGTGCATATCCAGATAAACTAACTAAGCTTTGCAGAAACTGAAATATGCATCAAATGAAGGCTCTTTCAAATATATAAATAATAGACAGAAATTGTTAAAAAAAATACAAAGCCACAAACTTGGATTGAAAGATTGCTATAGCAACGTATAGAGTACAATGTTTGTATTGAACTTCAAAATGAAGTAGATTTAAATTTCCTTTTCAGTCGCTTCATAACCCTATGTTAACCCTTCATAATCCTATGTTACTAAGCACTGAAGTAATTTCTGCAGTAGTAGAATGATTGGGCCTAAGGTGGTGTAAGATTTAAGTAAACCCATAATGGACATTATATAAGCTGCCAGTGTTTTTTGTTAACTATCGTAAAATATCATACAATTAAGGGGTCTCATGAAGGAATTCTCCAAGGAAAATTTTCGAAAAAGTTTTATCACATTGTTCCATTAGAACTACCACAAATGTGACTAATTTTAAGAAATTAGATTTAGCAAATCAGAAAACATTTGTTGTATTTCTGTAGCCATATGAAAAGAAGAAAAAAAGGGCAAGTTGATCGAAACTAAGTGCACTAGAAATTTCATCAGGACCATCAAGTTTGCATAGTATTCTTCAAATGATAAATAGTTATGTTTGAAAGAGTCAAATTCATTCATTAATTAGACATGTATATTATTGAAGTGACACACAACAACTTTTGTAAGTGCACCCTGCATTTAACAATATTATCAATGCTTTAGTAGAAAATAATCTACTGATTTTGAAGTTTGATAAATTACAATCACTTTTTATAATTGGTTAGCAAACACATAAGGTTAGACTCTAAAAAACAGATCAAAAAGTCAATAAGGTTGCTCTGAAGAGTTTGAATCAGGTTAAAGCCCTCTATTTTTAATTCTGCCATTTTCTGTCTGTGACTTTCCTTATGCAGTTCCTTCTTGGACAGAGATATGGCTATCGCCCCATCCCAGCCAAGATTTTATCATCTGAATTTGACATCCTGATGAAGTATACATCAAATGAGGATGATGAAAATTTGATTAAGAAATGGTATCTCCACGATGAAAATTCCCTGCCTTCGGAGTATGTGCTGCAACCAGTGACAGAGGACTGGGAGAACGTATCATCTAAGCTTGCCGTGGTCCTTCAGAGCATTGTCACAGCTGCCAATGAAGGGGGAAGTATCGATGATAGTGAGAAGAAGAAGTATTTCTCATCAGGTGAGAGTTTAAAAGAAAGATATATAAGTAGCTGATAGCATTACAGCAAAGTTCTGATGCCACATTAAGCACACTTGACCACAAACTGCATAAATTGCTAGTTTGATGCATCTGTATATATTTAAAACAAACATCAACATGTGACCCAGACTCACACAGTTTATGTTATTATACAAAAGTACTAGGCTAGCCTACTTTTAGAGCTATATATGGCTGATGTTCTTGAAAATAACTTTGCTGAAATACTTGGTATAGGCTGAAATTTTTCATAATAACATTCCTTGACATGGCTAACCATCAACTTAATGCACCTTTCTGGATAAAAAAAGACCAGCTCCAAAAAATCCTCACAATAAATACATTGCACTAGTAAGTTGAGTGAACCTGGTGGAAAGTGGAATAAAGGTATGCAATGCAACCAGCTACTTGATGAATGCCCAGATTCACCAATTTTAGTAAGAAATAAACTGATCCTTGAATGTGCTTCTTGGATTGTAATCAGTTTTCTTAAAGCACCAATTGTAACTTGTGTTTGCTTATTCACAAAAAAGAAACTTAATAGTTTTGATGTGTCAGTAATACGGTTGGCTGTTTGATTACATGTGAACAATTTGAACCATTTTGCTCATAATGGTGGGAATTTTCTGATCTGTAAACATGTAATGTAATGATTCCATTTTTGGAATGGCAATAGATAAGTTACAGGCTGCCGTTTCAGTTCAAAATTTCACTGTGGCTTGCAATATCAATATTGTGCTCACCCCTGCTTTAAGGATATAATTTTCATGTCCTAATCTTGTAAATATGTTGTGAAATTCAATGATACATTTTGATGTGCTCTTTCATTCGTAGAATTTTTTGCCTTCTTGCTGTTACTTTCCTGTCTGTGTGTGGCTATTCTCTTACTTTCTATTTTTTCACCTCATTTGGTTCCACCAGAGTAGCTTCCATAAGGTAGGTATTTATAGAATGCATCATATTTTCTGTTGGCCAGATTTATTTGTTTTCCTTAAAGATTAATAAATGTTTGTATTTATGATTCACTTTTTCCCCTCATGAAATACACAGTTGTCAGGTACAGGATTTATTTATCATTTATGTACAAACTTGCCTTTTCATTCACCAATTCATAGCACTCTTCATTTTACTGTCTCCAAACAACTATTGCACGCTTTCAATCTGTCATGTCCAGAGCTGATCTTTCAAAGCACACTCTTGCAACATATTTCAGCATTCATGAAAAATTGGCTACCTTTCAAATAGGAACATCTTTGGTTTATAAACAAAATCAGAGAAGTTTACATTGTTGAAGTTTGGAATATATATATTAAGGTATAAAAAATAAAAAAAACCGGAAACATTCAAATCATCATCCTATCGTAGGAACCTAGGACCATCCGAACACCAAAATAGCCAAGAAAAATCAACTACATACTCTCGGGCTCTCTTTGGACTCTGCCTCTTCTCAAGAGAGGCAAATTAATTTGAAACTTAAACATGAGTGATGTTCAATGCATATTTTCATTCAGTGTGTACTGTATGTTTCTCCAGTTCTGTACATTGTTATAAAGCACTTAAAAAATATCTTTGTGATGATTGAAATGAAATGCTATGCATATTCATAGCCTAATAAAACTTTCCACATTTTCTCTTGCCTGCAGTCACACAGTTGGAAGTAGAGGCTGCCTTAGATGCTGATTCACCAACCAGTCACTGCTTTGGATTCTATCGAGAGATAACAGATCTCTTCGATCACTTGGATGATCCAGATGCTAAGCGGTAATCCACTTTAATTGCTCCCCCTCCCCACAACTCCCTCCCCCAACTTTGACCACAACGCCATCATACATTGCTGTAACCATTAGTTGACACAAGTGAATTATAATGACAGGACCATCAAGTAAACTGTAAAACTCAGACAACTTGATTACAAATCTTGCCCCACTCGTGAGACTTACAGCAAAATCTGGTTTGTTCATAAATTGTACTATTCTTCATAATCTTTTCCCTTAAAAATTTCTGCCCGTCAGGTACTTTGACGCTGATGAAAATGGTAACCCGATACCTCTTATAGAGTCACACCTGGAGGAGATGAAATGTTCGTACATCCCTTCACGCCTTCACAGCTCAAACTTACAAAAGCTGCAGGTAAAATGGAAGAAGAACGGAATATCAGAGAGTTCTCCAAAATACTACCAGTATTTGCAACAACTGAAGAGTAACTTTATTCAAAATGTCAAAGGACTAACACTCAAAGCTATCGCTCAAGAGGAGTTTAATGCGTCCATTGCTGAGAACGCACTGCTGGTGGAAGTTATTCACCATGCTAACTTTTGCGTTAAGAGATGCGAAGTGTTTCATGGATGCATGGATACGATAGACGAAATCATGGGCAAGATTTGCACCAAAGATGTCAGCAAGCCTGTTGTCATTCATGGACCCTCTGGAAGTGGCAAAACTTCAGTCATGGCTAAACTTGCTCAGATATCAAAATCACCATCGTCTGATGTCCTGAATGTTGTTATCCGATTTTTGGGGACGTCTTCAAACAGCTCTTCGATTTTATCGGTCTTGAAATCCGTAGCAGAACAGATATGTGCAATTTATGACATACCTCTTCCTGATAATTCTACCTTAAACAATTTCATCAGCCTCATCACTTATTTCCCCTCCCTCTTGACAAGGGTGGCTGAGTTGCCTGAGAAGGGTGCCCTGCTTATCCTGTTAGATTCTGTGGATCAGTTGGAAAATTCTTTCAGAGCACACACCTGTAAATGGTTGCCAAGGGTATGTCCAAAGAATGTCCAGATAATTCTCTCTACCCTACCAGACATGTATGGCATTCTAGAGTGGTTGAAAGAAATCCTCATTTCCGATGACTGCTTCATCGGGATGACACCGTTAGCGGAGGGGACAGGGGTTGAAATCGCGAAACACTGGATGAGCACTTGTAATCGCACCGTGACTGCCGACCAATTTGATATCCTCAAGAGGGGTGAGTTCGTAAAAGGAATACACAACCGAATTATCACTAGTTGTTTTATTATTACCATGGCAATTTCTGTCTCACAACACAGCCATTTGAAGATGTTTATCATTAGTTGGCTAGAGAGTAATTTGAACCACAGCAAGAAGTCCTGTCCTATACCAACATAACTATCAAGCACTAAATTTTAATTATTTACCACATGTTTTGCCATAACAGGTTTATAGTTAACAGCCTTAAAACCTTGTCAAAAGGATATACTGAAATTCCTTCTTTCCTGCTTATCATGAAACTCTTACATTTATGTATCTGAAGAGCCTCATTTTGCTTTGATTCACTTCCTTGCAACTTTCCAAGTTCACATGTAAGATAGATTTAGTCCTGTGATCTACTCAAGTTACTGGTTTATATAGTTTTACCTTGTCAAGCATATTCTCTCTGAAGTCAATAGGCTTGTACTGTATTTTCCTCTCCTCTGCCAGTTTTCACAAAGTGTCCACAACCCCTGTTTCTGAAATTGCAATTTGACGAAGCAAGACGATGGAAGTCATACACTGTTGTGTCTGAGGAACAGCTGGCCATACGGATAGATGAGGCTATTTGGAAACTCTTTGAGGGGCTCGAGAGACAGTTTGGAAAAATTCTAGTCTCTCATGCAGTGGGATATATTTGTGCTTCCAGGTATTCAAAATGGTTTCTAAAATGCAACATATTTCTTATCGTAAAATATGAGAAAGATTAGTGACCAGATTACATTGTTTATTTTTAGAAAGATAAAAAGTAATCTTAAGTTGCCTTCCTTGTAAATTCTGAGCTGTTCTTTTTCATAACTTTGAACAAACATACCTGCATATTTTATGATGTTGAATTGATGTCAAGTTTTATGTCATTGTTGGTATTGCAGGAAAGGGGCAGGAGATCGCTTTGATTCAAATATGAAAGAATTAATGTTTCATATCTGCTTGTTTTTGTGTGTGTGTGAGAAAATTCAAGGAAATTTCTTGTTTGGTTAAAACAGTCGAAACAGTGTCCTATTTATTATTTGCCAAAAATGTTTCTTGCTATTGCATTGGTAGAAATGGATTGACCAATGAGGAAATCCTCCATCTATTGTCCTTGGATGATGAGGTCTTGGATGAAATCTACCAATACTGGCCCCCTCCAGACCCCAAGGAGGTAGCAGTCCCGACCCTCGTGTGGGCTCGTCTAAGGTACGAGTTGGAAGAATACCTTGTGGAAAGACAGGCGGAAGGAAAGACTGTTTTAGTTCTTTACCACAGGTGGGTCACTATATTGCCTTCTCTGCTTGTTGTAATTGCTTCCATAACCTTTGCAATATTTTAAGGCCAACAGGATCGAACCCAAATATGTCAGAAAGTCAAATAGTTGGCACCCATACTCTGACGTCAATGATCATTTGCTACTGCCCTTTAAGCATTCTTCCACACTGTAGAAAATGTAATTGTCTGATTGGACACTCCTCAATATCATGGCTCCACTTGACGGGATCAAGGTTAAAAACTCCTGGAAAAAACTTTTGAAAAACTTTCTGGAATTATTGGAAATTATAAAATTTTTGTTCAAAGTGTGTCAGTTACTTAATATCCTAAACAATGCAAGTTAGCATTGCATATTTATTATGTGATTGAAATGTTAGTTCTTTTCGGCGACCCTGACACAGGTTTGAAAGACGGGAACGGGTAGGGTGGTGCAGATAGACCAATGTGCAGTGAAGTGGTGTGGAAGGTGCCACTTTGGGCACCATGCCCCTGTGATATGATTGCTCTTAAAATAAATTGCAAACCATGTTCCCCTGCCCCTCCCCCAGTGTTGGGTATCCAGCAGTGAATGTGCCACTCAGGAGGTAGGATTTTCAATTTAGGAAGGCTCAGACTCAACTCTAATAAGCAAAGTGGTTCTTTTATTGTTATATTATTCTCAGTTTATTATTAGTTTATACTATTATTTTTGATATTTATATCAATTTTCTGAATATTGATATGCTACTTCTCCATGCAGACAATTTACAATGGCAGGTAGTGAGAAATACTTGAAAGATCCAGCAATACAGATAGCAAGACATAAAGTTTTGGCAGATTTCTTCTCTGGCAAGTGGGCACATGTGGAAAAGGTATGGTGTTGTTTTTATTCCACCCTGACAGTAATAAGAGAAGAAAACTTATTCCAAGCCAACTGCAGGATAGTGCTGTTCCCATTTTCTTGTAGTAGAATCATCACATATATGCCAATATATGATGTCCAAACATTGTAGGGGGTACTCCAGGGCCAGGTAACAAAACAGCATTATCCTTATGTAAACAAATGTCCCACACTTCATTGATATGTATCACATTTCATACTTACATTATGATGTACATGATTTGGAACAACCCTATGTTTGTCTTCAAATTTCTTTCGTTTGCATGATTGGAGTTCTTTGGATTAAAAACCAACATGTGAGTCACGTTAGCATTTGCCAGATGTTAACATGTCAGCTTTACATTCAAGACATGTATGTAAAAATGCAAGGGGCTTCAGAATTGTTCATGCTCTCAGTACATGTACTATAAAGCGTGATATGAGAGGACAATACAGTGTGTGATACTAACATGAGAAGATTGTCCCACCTGGTGGTGTTTTGGTGTACATACCTGAATAATGAGGTTTTTATGGTTAATGCATCAGATTAAAATATGGAGCTTATTCAGAAAGATTCCTTTACTCACACTCTTCAAATACTTGAAACTTTAGTCCTCTCACACTATAATGAAGTTATCTCTTTGTGCTTTTCAATTAACAACACAGAACTTAACCCTAGACTCTGAACCAGTTTCTGAAATTAATCTTTCTTACGATCAATTTTCCAGATGCTAAAATTCACTCAACAAGGCAAGACATTGAATCCTATGAGTCTTTGTGCTTTTCAAGTAACAGCGTAGAACTTAACTCTAGACTCTGAACCAGTTTCAGAAATTAACATTTTTTACTATCAATTTTCCAGGTGCTGAAATTGACTCAACAAGGCAAGACCTTGAATCCTATGAGGATGGTCCCCAGCCAGCCTTTACGCTTTGAGAACGAGTACAACAGACGTAAGCTTAGGCTGCTACCCTATCATATGACTCTGTGTGGAAAAGAATCTCACGAAGATCTCTGCAAGGTATTTCACGTCAGTTTTGGTTTCTTTTGGGGCAAAATAGGGAAGAATAGAAATGCTTGTAAGTGGTAGTATTTTAAGTAACAGTGTAAGTGGGGCATAAAGGTAGGCTTCTAGCATGTATGGTCCAAATTTTGTTCATGGCCCACATGTGGTCAGAACTTGTGTTTTCCAGCATTGCCAGTTCACCAAGATGTGCTCAACTTTCTATAATGGCAATTTTATGTGCATGGTTTGATTACTTGAAGGGTGCATGGACATTTTTGATACCTGTTGTGCCATCATGGTTACAAGAGGAATGAAATGCTGTTGTGAACAAACTTTGTGCTGTAACATATGTACCCCAATTAATACATAACTTGTGAATTAATTCTCAGAAAGATGGTTACAATGTTATGTACATATAGGGAGAAATAGACAAGGAATGCCTCAAAAGAAGTCTGTGAGATTTATCCATGAAACTTTTAATAAATTTTGTAGGTGATAATTGTTAATTTTATTCATGTTTTGTTTCTTTTTTCTATTTTCAGAACATTTATGGCAATTTTGACTTTCTAGACACCTACCTCAAAGCTTTCTCAACTCAACAGCTCATCGAAGACATAACTATGAGCCTTGAACAAATGGAAGAATCCAGTAGCCTTAAACCACAGGTGGAACTTCTGCGAGATACTCTTAGGTACAAAAGTCAACTATTTGATTAGCTTTCTTGTGTTGTTTACACAGATACCCCAAACCTCAAACAAGATAAAACATCAATTGCATAAGATAAACAAATACTGACTCTGAAACCAGTATGCCATCATCAGGTCATGTTAAGTGTTACAATATCGTTGATTCAGTATTTGCAAAACCCATCTTCATGACAGTCAAGAAACATTTTAATAATTAAAGAAAGACATAAAGAATAAAGATTGATGATGTCCATCTTATTTAGGCTTTGATTTAGGCTGTTTGATGAAAGAGAAACAGTTAGTGAAATTTATACTGAACACTGTCCTATATACTGGAGTGAATCTGCATTAATTTGGAATGTGGCTGTATAAACTTAGTAAATAACATGTAAGCAGCTACTGCTAAAGTTACTTGGTATAAATTCCTTGTACCATTGTACCCATTTTTTTTGTTCTTCAGACTTGCTAAGCCATCCATGGAATGTGTCGGAAATGAAACCCCTCTATCGATAGAACTCCTAGGCAGATTGGGAGGGGTCGCTGAAAACCAGGATTTCAGCGGGTGTTTGCAACCCTTGTTAGAGGGAGCCAGACAGTCTTGTAATCAGAGCACGCAGCTTCAGTTGATTCCCTTGAAGGTGTGCTTTCCAAGACCAGGAGGCCCATTACGTAGCACTCTGGTTGGACATAAAGGTAAAGTAGTTTTAAACTGCTCAGGGCCCCCATTTAGCCAGCTTCAGAGGCATTGCCTCTAGATTTTAGCTTGCTAATGGCGGCTAAAGCCTATTTCAAAAGTGTGTGGCGGTTCTTTCCCTGCAAAGGATTCTCAGACATTGCATGAAGAATATGCGCTTTGTCAGTGAAATGTCTAAGTGACAGAAAACTACTTTGATGGTAGCTGTAAATTATTTGTTGAAGTTTGAACATGTGTGACCAGTATCAGTTTGGGTCAAACCTGATGAAATTGTTTAAAGCACCAAAAGTTAGTGTGGAGCTGATGTTAGGGGGAGGGAGAGAGAGAGAGAGAGAGAGATGGTGGTAGGGTATTCAACATGCCTGTTTTTAACATGTTTATAATTCAGTCAGACACTTTTTGTAAGGTGTATTCATATAGAAGCATTATTTTCTTATGAAACTTGAAGTGATGGAGCATTGTGTAGAGTGTGTGGCATAATAGTGTGATGTAACACTTCTTTTGAGTTGATTAACCAAAGATTAACTTAAACACTACAGTTTGAAAAAATTGCATTCTCTATGTCATTATTTTGTAGATTTCTGGGTTATTATTCCATACTACTAGTTAGATATAGTTGAACCTTGTTAGTGGTCATGCGATGTGACAACAGACCAGTGCAGGGGTACATTTGCCCCTGCCTGCCAAAGCAGAATGTATTTTGTATTGTGTGTTTTCACTGTGATATTTTGTATAACACATGTATCACACTATGTGTATCTTAATCTGTGCTTTTAAGACCTTGTTGCCCTAATCTATCAGAAATACCAATAGTACTATTTTCTACAGTTTCCATCTCTGTATTTTTGTCTTGCTGTGTCGTACTGTAGGCGGAATCCAGGACGTACACGTGAACAGCAGCTCTACCATGCTGGCATCGGCCTCGGCAGATGGAACTGTCAGGATCTGGGACATCAACTCCGATGACATGATTCATGTTCTTGTTGCCAAATCATGTGAGATTATATAAATCTCTTTCACGCAATTTTCAATTTTAGTATTTTCAAATTCAATTTTTGTCAACAATTTTAATATTGTTGTTGATGTTATTGTTTGTGTCTGTACTGTTGCCATTGTTGTTTATATGTGTAGCTAGCACTTTCCAACATTCTGTAAAGGTGTGCATCAAATATGTGTTTTTTTTTATTCAAGCCAAAAGGTTTTTTCTATCATTTTGGTTTTGCCAAGTGACATCACACAGCGTATTGTTATTATCCCGACAGGCATTTCATGTGTTCAAATCTCAAGTGATGATCGTTGGGTGGTAGCAATCACCCAGAAGGGAGTTATTCACGTTTGGAGTATGAAGACAGGAGATTTCTGTCACAGGATTACCCCCACTGAAGATGGAGGAAACCATTTCTTGAAACTTGCGATATCACAGGATAATCAGTCCATTGTTCATGTTACACGGCAACACATTTTTGTAAGTAGTTTTATTTTTTTCCCATTTTCACAGCATTATGATTAATTGACATTTAGGCTTATATATTAATTTTATATTCATAAATTCAGTGATAACATTCTAAACTTTTTCAGAAGGCACATGTGTCCATAAGCTGATAAACTCTCTGAATAACGGTTAATGATGGGATCAGATGTAAAGTGAACATTTGTGTTCCCTTTGTGTCATTTCTAGGTTTACAGCCTTGAATCAGGAACCACTCTCGCCAGCTCACAGGCCGGGTCAAAGGATGTAGCCTTCACCTGTGCTGGCTTTGATCAAACCACAGGAATTGTGCTAGGTGCCACAGAGAAGGGTTCAATGTGGGCGTGGTCAATAGATGGTAGCAAAGATTTGACCCTTGAA
>JXUT01143675.1:0-11070 GCA_000934455.1 Apostichopus parvimensis
TTTTAAGTTATGTGTCCTAGATGATTATCAGTCTACTGTTATCTTGTTTTGTTGGCGTCATAAAGTTAGGGCTTGTTACTCTGAATGGTATTATAAGATAAACCCACATTAGCATATACGCAGTGACGGTGCGTCCGAGTACGGCGTATCTTGTATATCATCCGCCAATGCAATGACTAGTTTCATGTTCAGTATATGCGTATGTAGTGCATGTATGCTAGAACTCATGAAGCAACCACTGATTTTTCAACGCCAGACAAGGATAGAAAAAAGGTAGGGATATATGGGGTGGATGGCAATGGGGTATCCGTCTATAAGAAGGGGAGAGGGATGGGGAGGGATAGGTGTTGTAGGGGTACATCGAGTATTGAAGCGGTGCAAAGTTGTTGAGAAATTGGTTTTAACTGTTAGCCAAACTCATCTCAGATGATCCACAAGGATCTTTGATGTTTTTGCACAAACTCCCAGACTGATCGGATTCACAAAAGATGGAGGAGAATGTCACTAACAGCCTGAAACCGCAAGAAGAGTTCAGTTCCGTCAGGTAAAACCATGAGAGTGTTTCCCTTGATCTTTTCAAAGATGATAGAAGCACTCGAAGATGGCCCTTTGGAGGATCCGGGAGTTCTCATGTTGAGGACAAATCAATTTGTGAAGATGAACAGTTTAAGATCGTCGGATAGCATTTTGTGACTGGGACTTCATACCTCATCGATGACGAACGATTAATTCTGTAACAGCTTAAAAGAAAAGGACTAGTCATATATCCGGTGGTAAAAACCGCAGTCAGTACTATAGAAGATCTTGAAAGCACAGTAAACTTTGTTTTGTGTGTTAGTTTGTATTGTGTTTTGTTGTTGTTGTTGTTGCTGCTGGTTTACAAAAAAGCATAAAGAATAAAGGAACTGCACTATATTGTTCTTTCGCAGAGGGCATTAGACCACGAATAATATCAGACGATGCGCAAAAGCCGTCAAGCCACTTAACCCTAACAAAAGCTTGTTTATCTTTAATAAATAATTACTTAGATGTTTGTATTAGAAAATGATAGACTCGTCCCATTAATCTCCTTTTACCTGAAACTTCCGACAGTTTGATCTAGAAACGTCGGATATTGACCAGCGTTACGTATTGTACGCATAATAATATAAGTCATAATATCAGTACAGTCGTTCGGTCTGACATGCCAAGGTTATCACGTCTGACCTGAACGTAAGCCAGACCTACAGGATTTACCTCCACCTTGTTAAATTCAAGGAGAAACGAACCCAAACCGTCTTCAGAGATCTTTGTGAAGAACAGCCCCCCCCCCCCAACCATCCCCCTATTCCAATTGGGAGATATCGTGTCTGAGGGCAGTCATTTTGTAAATATGTGGATATCATAATTTCACCGAGATTTGATATACATTTTATCCTTTTCTTCTTCTTTTTTTTCTCAGCTCCAAGATTTCAAGATGGGATGTTAACAATGTCGATACTGAAACCAACGCCATCATTGTACAGAGCGACAACATTTTTAGATTCAGCATTTGCCAAACCAGAAAAATACCGAAAAATAGTCTCCCAAAAATGGTCATAAAATCAAGAAAACCATTAACAAATCGCAGAACTCAAGTCTCGACGTTGTCATCATAGAGTCGATGAAGAAGTCTTCAACATTTTGTGAGAAGGAATATTAAATCCATGATACCTTTGAAATGGAATGATATGTTTCTTAGCTGTTTGGGGAGTCGTTCCTGGCAGTTATCGCTATCACATAGATTAATAATGATGACTGCAGGGTTTATGTCTCCTTAAAGTTCACCAGTACACCGTCAAATACGTTAGAAATTGATATACTGGTTACTCCTTTTGAAAATAACAAGCACATGTAAAAGTCATGCTCTCCACTACATATTTCCACATATTTCCACACTTAGTTCAATACCTCTCAGTTAACACTCTTCAAGCCTTATATCGGCGACGATTTGTTGAGCCAGAAACATCCAGGGTATAACGTTAAAAAATAATTATAAAATGCTGAAATTGGAGGTGACACTGATGACGTTGATATACAAGTCTACTTCATGAATATGCATATCTATGTGTCAGTACTTTACATCCAATGAACACAATATATCCACATTCGCTAATTATTACGTCATACATACGTCTGTGAGTAAGAGAAAGAGGGGAAAGAAGGTACCAAAACTGGTCCAGTGGTCCTGTGGCCGGGTGGATAAAGGTGGTGGCAAGTGAAGCAATGAGGTTTAGCAATCGGGAGGTTCCGGGTTCGAAACCCGGCCGGGTCATAGTAAGATTTTCGGTTGTAAACGTCGTAGGCGCAATACCTCACAACGTATATAGCTTAGGCTAGTACTGATATCATAGCGGAACCATGTGAGCTTTAATTTACTTCACTGAACGTGAATGCACCCCTTATCGTTGGCAGTCTTCACCCGCCTAACATCAATGAGCAGTAAGTTTATTCACTTTAAACGCCTTGTACGTCGTTTCTTGTAATTTTCAGGAAATTCTTCCCTGGAAAGTACATCGAAACTGGAGTGACTGGTGGGGCGAAAATGAGGGTGTGGAGGATGGTATGGAAGACTAAGTGTACAAATAAACAAGACAAACAGCTGAAAAATTACACTTTCAGACGCAAAACCATTTTCGCGCATTATACATGCATATCTTTGACTTTGGTTGTAATCTTCAGATCCCAATTTTGGGCCAGACAATCTTTAAAGCCGCCAGTAGCTGCATGTGCGGAAGAGCCTTATCACATATGAATGATGCGGGTGTCAATTGTTAAGGTTTGTAGGAAAAGACTTGTCACGTGGAATCAAGAGGCCGTATCCGTTCTGCTGACGATAAAGAAGCTGTCTCTTTTAAGATGTGGGCCAGAAAGTCATTAATCATGGATATTCAATATTCAATATTTTCGAACATTTGAAAAAGGGAGTTATAGACAAAATCGTCTTGCATTGTAAAGTAAAATGTCAGAGTTAATATACCTGGCAGGTGAGATAAAACATGGAAAGGGAGGAAGGTTTACAGAGGGCGCCCTTTGACCCCAGGTGCTCTCTCCCTCGTGTCTCGTTTGCATACCGCGGTGATAGACCTGATAACCCGAGGTTGCAAATACTTTTTTCTGTAAAGTTTCACTTCTTTTTTCTTGTCGAAGCCTGAGAAAAATCAAAGCAAATTTTGGGTTTTGCCAAATTGGTGGGGGAATAAACAAGTTTTTTAACCAAATGGGATGCGTCAGATGATAAAAGTAGTCGGTTAGAAATGAGAATCACCTGGTGCCAACGAGCACCCTGGCGAGGGGGCATCCTCCGGGACCGTCTGTGACCTGTTATAGTATTGCCTCCTCCTGCGTGTAGCCAGCTCGCTGAGTATATACGGGAGTGAACGAGGCGAGTGGGTGGGTGGGTTGTAAGTTGCCATTCGCTATGGGCCATAAAACCGAAACGGTTTATGCGTATCATGGGGTAGAGACCATTAAAACTCGATTAGGAACTACAAGAAGATATTGTTTGTGAATTTAAAAGAAAATCAAACAGTAACGCCGGTTAGGAAACAGCAACCTATCGAACCCAGTGTCTCCCTATGGAGTCATATAGGGCGTAAATACAACGCTGGCAATAAATAAATATTTATCGTCATTGGCAATGCATAGAGACGGAAGCACGCTATAGGGTTATATATTTCAAGAGAACTTTTTTTCTTTCTTTCTTTCTCCATTGGATAGAAGACGACATCGGCTAACGTGAAGCGTATATTAAATAATCAGGGTTTGCCGCTGTAGCATATGGTCTATTCATGTAAATAATTAGCATATTTAATGCCTATATACCTGTCCAATTAAGTACATGTACGAGATGGAAATATTAGTGAAAGTTCCTTACAAAGTTTTTTTTTGCTATTTTAAGGGCAAACATTATTTTGTTCCCAATCTCTTCCGGTCAGATGATTGCTGTAAGCGTATATGTGTTTCAAGGTGTTTGACTGATCCTCTTGCTTGTAACTACATCAACCCGACCAGCAGGGCAAGGGTACCCTGTAACATTATAACGTGATCATGTATATGATTATAGTCACATGTTGAGACTATAATCTCATACAAGAAGAAGTGATCATTCAAAAAATGAAAGCGATCATTCGGCTCGTAGCCAGTAATTATATGTCCTGTAACTTGTGAAGTTATTGTACAAGTGATGGTGGCACTGATATGGGGTGGTGGGGGGGGGGGCATAATAGTCGCGGGGCACGCCCCACACCCGTGCTCCGGCTTGGCTGTGGGCCTGGATATTATTCTTACAAAACTTACAAACTTAGACAAAAGGTAAAATATGAATTATGAAATGAGTAGTTGCTTTTAATGATCTATAAAATATTAAGGCCTACATTGAGTTTGTGCATTACGTCATTCGTGATTTGTTCTCAGTTGTGTAACTTTTTGTTAGCTGACTGGTCTAAACTTGGTTGGTTCTGGCCAGTACCCATCGGATGTCTGCCATACATGATGGACCAATTCCCATGGTAGTAGGCCAGTTCTTAAGAAGGACCAGTGCCCACGGAGGGCCAATGCCTGCAAAGTTTCAGTATGGTACACTGCACCAAATGGTCAGTGCATTATGCATCAACGGCTTTTATACCTGTTAAGGGCTAGTACCCATGATAAGAAACCAGAGCAGACGAACCGAAGGGCCAGTGACCGTTAAGAGAATAGATCAGCCATAGGATCATAACTTCTTTCATCATGTTGTAGGGCCCAGGCCTATTATTCGCAACTCTTTTGATATCAGTCTGAATCGACTAGTCAGATGTTCCTCGCGATGAAAGATGTTTACTACAGTAGCCTAGTCTCTCGTTTTATGATGTCTCTTGCTTGTCTTCTAGGTATTACTTTCTGTACATTTTATTTTTTGAGAAGACAAATTCTGTTAAACTTACAACTGTCATTATCCGTTGCGAATTTTTATGTATTGGGACATTTGTGACCCTTTACGAAATTGATACAGCCTTCCCGACGGATTTAAGATTTTTTTTATATTTATCTATTTTTTTATATTTTCGGTTAACTTAACCTCTGACGTCATTACTAAAGTTTCCACTCGTCTTGCTTTTACTCAGTCCGGATGTGATCTCGTGAAAGATTGTATAAGAGTCTTGTCGGGTTCCATTAGAGTGCCACGTAGGTCGTGACGTCAGTGAGGACTGGGGTATACACTCAATTATTGCGATTGAAAGGTTAAATCAAGCCGTTATGATCAGATCGTGACGGGAATGGATTCATGATACCCATCAGGGTGAAATAGTGTCGATTTCATAATATTATATATATCCTATATGAGACAATGTTTCGATCGATAGAACTCTAGCAGAGCATTTGATATGAACCGAGTATAAGTTAACCGAAGAGATGTAAGATTCCATTACCTGTGAACGACCCCTCTTTCGTGCAGGTGGTGTAGAGCTGAGACCAGCTGACGTACGTAAACACGTGACCTCGACTCTGAAAGGTAGCCATCTTTTTGATTACGTACGTAAGATAGTAAATCCCCACCAGCAACATACTCCGTCACGAGAAAGTACAGGTTGTTTGACTGTACAAAAATGGAGAAGAAAGACAAAAAACATGAAAGGGTAATGTAATTGACGACGTAGCTTAGCCATGAAGTAATCATATTTTAAGACCTCTGGGAAGACTACGTTACAGGGTGTGGTGCAACACCTTGTCCCAGTCGACAAAAAAAAGGGTGTGGTCGCTACCACCGATGAACCCTGTCGGTAGTAATTTTCACTCTCACGAATCAAATCTCTTTTGGTTTCATGCTTTTATTATAGTCACAACGAAATAAATTACCGTGAAGGTAATTTTTGTTCGTTTCCATAACAACTCCCTGGTTAAAGTAACGTATTGTCTCCACTGCCTGAGGCAAACCCACTTTAAGGTACTGTAAGTTTGTGTGTCTGTTTGTTTGTTTGTCTGTCTGTTTGTTTGTCTGTCTGTTTGTCTGTTTGTAAACTCAATGCACTGTTGTTAATCAATGATGTTCATCTTTAATATAGAACGATGTAAATTTACTAGTTGTTTTGATTTAGTAAAGTAAACACAGCCAGTTGGGACAATTTACATATGATAATAGCACTCGATAGGTTCATCCTTTATCATCATGTTTCAAAGCACTCGTACTGACAGTACAAATAGTTCCTACCCTTTTGCTGATAGAAAAAGGATATTCATACTGTGAAAGATGTCAATGTGAGTGCATTAAAGCAGGGCATTAAAGTAATGTATAAAAAAAATCCCAACTGGGTGAGTAAACAAGATCCACAGAACGAACACCGGTTGACGAAGTGACGTCATTTCCAACTCAGTCCACTATGATTGGGAATATGGGCATATATAGTATACGATACCAGCGAGATACTATGATTGGGACTATGAGCATATACATATATACGATACCAGCGAGATACTATGATTGGGACTATGAG
The DNA here is from genome assembly GCA_000934455.1 of Apostichopus parvimensis. NCBI lineage: Eukaryota > Metazoa > Echinodermata > Holothuroidea > Aspidochirotida > Stichopodidae > Apostichopus > Apostichopus parvimensis. Next base: position 6,492 of record JXUT01143675.1, read on the forward strand.
CATATACATATTATACGATACCAGCGAGATACTATGATTGGGACTATGAGCAAATACATATTATAATATACCAGCGAGATACCATGGTTGGGACTATGAGCATATACATATTATACGATACCAGCGAGATACTATAATTGGGACTATGAGCATATACATATTACACCATACCAGCGAGATACTATGATTGGGACTATGAGCATATACATATTATACGATACCAGGGAGATGCTATGATTGGGGCTATGAGCAAATACATATTATACGATACCAGCGAGATACTATGATTGGGACTATGAGCATATACATATAATACGATACCAGCGAGATACTATGATTGGGACTATGAGCATATACATATTATACGATACCAGCGAGATACTATGATTGGGACTATGAGCATGTGCATATTATAATATACCAGCGAGATACCATGGTTGGGACTATGAGCATATACATATTATATGATACCAGCGAGATACTATGATTGGGGCTATGAGCATATACATATTATACGATACCAGCGAGATACTATGATTGGGACTATGGGCATATACATATAATACGATACCAGCGAGATACTATGATTGGGGCTATGAGAATATACATATTATACGATACCATTATAGATACAGAATGATCTAAAATCGTACGAAACTGGTAGGTATGGGGCTTCAGAATGGTGGGGAAGGGGAGGTATAGGCGTGGACCAATAAATGAGTCAATGTGGGCCAGTGGTATACCTGTTACAATATTGGGTAGGTTAAGGCGCAATACAGTGCATATATGTATATACGCAGGATGATTTCAACTGTCACCTTTTCAAGTTTGTCCGATTTCGTAATTCTTGCCACTGATGTTCTCATGGTGGTGAGTCTTTTAGTTTAAGCGATTGTGGAAAGTGTCAAGGGAGGAAGGAAGAAAACGGGAACATGGATATAGGACAGGGCGGGAGTAGAGTTGAGGAACGTGGAACTCACAAACAGTGTCGATGTGTTTTTATTGTTTTGCTATACCAGGAAGGATGTTGATTAGTGGACATTCAAGAAGAAAGAGACGGGCCATTTCCTCTCTCTCTAAGGGGTAGAACAAATGTCTTAATATTAAAACCAAGACATAAGAAATACACGGGACCAATTACCAATTGCCGTCAAATTGTCCACGCACAATTTTAGTGTCTCTGTAATTGAATCCTTGTTTACTACAAAATTTATTATTTCCTCCCATGTAAATAATCACTTCCTTCTATGCTGTATTCTCAGTATATACAGTCACTGGTATAATAGAGCTACATTCTCTGCCGGTGAACCCGGGCTGATTGACGTGCTGGTTAAACCTTGTCATCAGTCCGGGACTCCCAATAGGTATGCCGGAAGCCTGTTCACCCGAGATTATCTTGATCTAAGTTCCGGTAGAGGTTAAGATTAATAACGGAAAAGAAACCATTTTGGGGATTAATTTCAAAGTTCTTTGGAAGTGGATGTCAAGTTTGGTCGTCGTCAGTTAGAGAGAATGTGGCTTGGTGGAAGTAAGACGCTTTGGACGGGGTATCCCAAACAAACCATTAAAAGTTGTCATAATGATGTTTATAGCCTATACTGGCTCTATAGGGCCAGGAATGTGTATTGCAGTGTACTCAAGAGCCTTCATTCAGTTCAAAGCCCGAGGAACATTTCTCTGAGAATATGATGAGTTGGGGAGGAGGTGAGGAGGGAGCAATGGAGGTGCTCGGGGCGGGGGTCAATGAGCGCATCATTAAGCTAAAGGCCCGGTCACACTATACCGATTTTTTATCGGAATACTATCCGATTTTCCCGGAGGAATCGAAAACAGCCAGTTTTTCGTTCGGGTCTTCTAACCACAGTGATAAAGGACCTGATTTGCTATCAGTTGAGCCATTCCGATGTGGAATAGCCTTCTCCTAACTGTTGATATTGACTCCGTTTCCTTTTATCGGATAGCTATCCGATTTCTCTTCCGATTTTTATCGTTTTTCGATGTTACGTCACTTCAGAATGTAGTCCGTTCCAGAACCCCTCAGATTTGGAGTAGGTATTCGAATATTTCACTGCATTCATTACATTCACTACCACAAACCTCACTCTTCGGCCAAAAATCGGAAAAATCGGACCGTATTCCGATAAAATATCGCTGTAGTGTGACCGGGCCTTAAACCAAGATGCATGGTTGTTGTTTTTTTTATCATTTTAATTATGCATAGCATGACTCCGTTTCCACATCTCACTCACCACAAACTATGAAGACTTAGTAAGGATTCCAGTCATAACATATTGGTTTTGAAACAAGTATATTAACTAAGTCAATAAACATAACAATAGAAATAGTGTTGATTTCCTTTGCATAGCAATTGGAACGTAAGTTATTGTTGTTATAAAGTGATTTCCACTCCCCTAAACAATGTTACACACTAGGAATGAATATTTAGCGTGTATATATGATTATTAAATACAATGTGTCTAAATTCCATTTTTATTTCCTCTATAGTATTACGTCATGAACTAGATAATACTTTATAAGCTTCGTATATAGTATTAGTAAGCTTTTATAAAAGGAGCAAGCTAATTCTTGTTTTTGTTCTCAATAATGACATCCGCACTGGAGTTCATTAAAGATCGAGTTGTTTACTTATTATCTGGATTTTGAAGTTCAGATCAGCTTTGAGAGTTAATTTTTGTTAATTTGTCGATGCTGTGTCATAAATAAATAATCTTAATAATGAAGTGATTAGTTTGACTAATCAAGGCTCATTTTAAATACTATTTAAGAAAAGTCACCCAGGAAAGAACCTGGGCACGAAAAACCAAACAACCGAACGACTGATCCGCTCTCAACCCCAGTCCCCTTGCATCGAGACTGTGACTGTGTGATCATCGTCAGGTGTGTATCACGATTTCACTCGAAGGGGAACAGATACTACACATGATCTTAGCCAAAAGGCCGAGAAGCTCATTTTAAATAATGAATTTTAAGTCCAAATTCTTAATATTCCCACTTGACTTTTTTCAGTGTGGTGTAAAAGTTTTCGGGTAAAGAGATATGCCAGTATCGCATCGCATTCACTAACATGATCGTTGATTTATCTTTGTTTAATGCAAAAACCAGCAGATTTGGTCAAATTAATAACCAGATGCAAAACGCGGGTGATTTCTTGTGAGTATATGCAGGGATGCGTTCATCATAATTATGTGGACTCCATAATCATAATAGCTAGAATTATATATATGCTTACCTTGATAGTCTCATAAAGACGGGCTATATTCGGATGACGTAATTTACTCATTACTTTAGCCTCGCGGTATAAGTTCTTTTGCATGTATTCTTCTTTCAGCTTCCGACGATCTATAATTTTTACAGCGACCTTTGAAAAAGAGAGGGAGAGAGAGATTAATTTACTTTAATATGATACTATTTATTTGTCTCATTAATGTGTGAATAGTTGAGACTGCAATTGAATTTGATCAATTATTTCCCATGGACACACAAGAGGCATGGGGTGGGGTGTCGGGGGGGGGGGGGTAGATGGTGATCTAGGATTCTATAGAAGAGAGGGTACGGCCGATGTATGTGTGTGGGGGTCCTCACTCTCCTCCCCCACCCACGAGAAAGCAAATTATACATTAAATTGTACATTTTAAGTCATGTTTATACTATATATAATAACTTCTGAAGGCAAGGTTGTGCTAAATAACTATTCTTTTGATGTTTAGTGCAGAGGGGTGAGGGATGCACAGCTCAACCTCTGATGATTATCATTGTGAAACGAGGACTTTTACGTTAGCATTGATGGGCTAAGCGGGATGGGTGTATAGGAGCTTCGATTGTTAAGTCTGTTCATTCATGAATATTTTGATAGTACGCCACACATAGTTCCTGCTTTTGACAGAGTGCGTCCTACTGCTGGTGTGTTTGTTGTTTTGTAATCAAGTAAAATGAGTCATGGTCCACCGATATATTGTTTACGCAAAAATATAAGGTTTTGCTACATTGTTAGTACTTTGCCAATAAAAAGGTAAAACACTAAATAGAATTGAACAGATGGATCTTAAACATCAACAAATTGACAATTTTTCAGAAATAATTCCGAGAAAGTGGTCCAATTAGATTTGCCACTGTTTGAGAAGAAGGGAAATGAGAGAGGCAATGGAGGAGGGTGAGGTCAAGGTTCGTGCCCGAACCACTGTTGTGCGGATCTCCGTATTGGTGTATTGGTGCGTGATGGGGGTGGGGAGGGGAGGGGGTGGATGTATTTAGGTTGGGGTAACTCCACCCTTGACTTCATCAATGAAGCAGGGTTTTTGTTAATTAGTTTTCAATTAATCTGGTTAATCAATACATCCTAAACAGATAGTCTATATCTACAGATACTTTATTGAACGCGAAGCTAAGGCTTAGGGGCTACCAACTCCTTTCCCCCAGCCTCTTTTACTGTTTACTGCTGTACCAGTGGCTTCGGAAGCCAGGTGGGGAACCGGAGAAAAATATGTCATAGGCCCCCTCCTTCACACCCCCACCTAATTGATCTCGGGGCACAGGGACTGTACCAACATGCCCCCCCCCC
>KN897066.1:3239-16831 GCA_000934455.1 Apostichopus parvimensis
ATAATACCCCGCAGTGGGCGGATGAGACTACCCCGTGCCGTTACAAATCGTTACAAATCCTCCTTTATCCCTCGTTGTATTAAACTTCATAATGAATCTTTTACTCGTTAGGTCAGTAATCTTGCTCATTGTGCAATCCAATGTTTCACAAGTATCTCTGGTGCTGTTTTACTGTATTTTGTATTTTAGCGTTTTTATGTATCTTGCCAGCTTTGTTTTAAGTCTTATGTCTTAGTATTTGAGAGTCTGATATATTTTGTGTGTATTTTATGTACTGTACGTATGTTTTATATTGTGAGCAATCAATTGCCCAGTTTGGGATGCAATAAAGAGAATCTGAATCTGTAAACAATTTACTTGACAAGTGATTGTTTATTTCAAATGAAGAAGGAAGCAACTAAACTTTTATGCAAACTTCTGATTTACTTGTTGCTTGCAACTAAATTGGCTGGGATATATGTTCTTGGATAGTTAAATGTAAAGTATTCTACAAGTAGGATTTGGTTTTGACCAAAGGTTACAATAACAATTGAATTGGGAGAGTAGGATAAACTGTTAATTGCAGTGGTGTAGTTATAATTGTAATCATAATGTAAGTTGCCTCTCACCTGCTTCTTTTGGTTCTTCCTCTGTTGCCTTGACAACTTCTGCAGGTTTCTCAGAGCTGACAAAGACAAATATAAACTCACCTCAATAGCAAAATAACTAACAAATAAAACAATGCAAATTAGTACATCATAGTGATAATAATAATAAAGTACATTGAACAATGTTACAACACTTTAAGACACTAACTTTATAAACAACAATTCTGAAATGTTGATACACTATTGAATATGTAACACTACATCAATCAGGATGAAAGCCTTTCAGGTATAAGAGATAGGACTTAGTTAAGTCTATTCAATGATAGATGTTCCCTTAATTAAGAGGTTATCACATTAGTTGTGAGCCTCACTACAATCCTAATATTTTTAGTAGACCAGGGTCCACCAAGACTAGGCTTTACCTCAGACAGGAGAACTAACATAATGGGAGCAAAATTCTCACCATCTGCAAATTACTAACTTTACTGCTGCTGTACTAAATTTATGTCATTCATTTTTTAAGGATTTTTTGTAAAGAATTAACAGAATGCAAAAGATGTAGCATAAGTAACCCACATACTATAACACAAATTTATCACTTTTCTGTAAAATTAAAATGACAGTATGTTTAATGTAACAATGTTCTGTTGATTTCTAATCACTTGAAGCATGTCTTGTAGCTCATCTCTATCTCTTATAATCAGACTTCTTGACTTGAGGGACTCAACAAATTTGAATTGTTCAGGTGACAACCATTCACTGCACACATTATTAGTGATCACCTCAACCACTATCAATGTCCTATTTGGACTGTGGTGTAGTATAGTATAGTGCAGAACCTAATCCACTATCAATATCCAATTTGAACAGTAGTGTCGTATAGCATAGTGCAGAATATAATCTGAACCATTCCACATAAGATTTATTTTAACCCCCCCCCAAAAAAAAAAAAAAATAAGAAGGAAAAAATGGGCATACTGTTACCTCTTTGTTTGTTCCGTTAATGATGCATCCATAGCAACCACCTCTTCTTTCTTGCTCTCTTTTTTAATTTCCTCTGTTTTGCCTGCAAATAGAAAATTGCATATATTAACTATTTTGATTATTACTAACCTTCCTAATGAAAGAGCAACAGCTCAATATTGAGTCATACGGTATAAAAAAGCATTTTTGAGTTGCCCCCATAACAGTTCTTCTTGTTGATATGTACCTGTAACATGTTTGCCTTTTGTCACTTGATCTAAATGTGTCTTGTCTCTCTACCAGTATGTTACATTTCATATCTTAATGTGCTCTGACATATTTCACAACAATATCTATTTATCTATATGCCACCCATATTTGATGTACCAGTACTCTACCATCCCTGCACAAGAAAATGAACTATGAATAATTATGAAATGAGAGACAAGCAAAACATTGTATGGGTCCTAGCATATCCCCTAACCCCCCCCCCCACCCATCCAGCAGACCATCCTTTTTCAACTGCTGTAATTGAGTCTATGTAACCCAACCTTAACATCTTGTTTCTCTCAGAGATTTTACATGTTATGCAGTTGTATAGGTATATGCAATGTAGATTGATGAAAAAGCAAACCTTTCGTTGTATACGAATGAGTCATTACAACTGTTGCACAGTCAAACAACTGTATTTTATAGTTTGTTCATATCAGGGCAGTGTTCAATAGACTAAATACCAAAGTGTACACCTATATGTGAACTCTCCAGGCCTGGAGGAAGACATAATAACACTTACAGCACCAATAGGCGCAGAAGCTCACATCAGATATATCATTTGATCAATGAATGAACCTATTTGGCAATACCTGAAACATCTGAGTGTTCGGCTGGAAGATGCATTCCGAGTACTATTACTGTGTTCACCTATATTCATGCCACCCCTGTTTTCGTGTAGTAGCCTATGCACATACAGTGTTTAGCCTACATCTAATTTAGGCTAGTCCCTAGCCTAACTTCATGAAATAGATCTCCATTCTATCTCAATACTCAGTTACAATATAGACTTAAGTAACCCACAAATCTTGGGGACTATGGGGAGATTTTGTTTGATTCGTCATTGGCTATGCCTTTTCGTCATGATGATCTTTCACTTTCTCTGAGTTTCAGCAAACATGTGTATATAGTAACATAGTATCTACCACCTAACTACAAACATAAATCTTGTTGAGATCGTTCTTGATTCGTCCTTCGCATGAACGTTGATTCTACCATCGTTTTACTTTTACACAGTAAGTCAATGGGCCTTATCCATTGAGTTTGCTGTATGCGACGGAAATCACACCTTAACAGCCCATTGACTTGGTCGTGTGAAATCAGACTTGCTTTATTCGATTAAAGTTTAAATACCAAAAATGCTATTGTTTTATCACTTCATGATCTCTCATGAACAAAAGGAAAAATTTTAATCCAAAAGAAGCACACAAATGCACGGTGGGAAATTCGACTGGGGTTTCTTACTAAGCTAAACGTTTATTACAGGTGTTCTTGGCCATGTCTGTACCAGTGGTATAGTTGAGGTATACCGGGAAGATATGTCCTAGTTACTTCTGTTGGTTGGGTAGAGGGTTATAGGTTTGGGGATTTCAGGGAGGGGTTTAGGCAAGTTTTCCACGGTTTTGGAAGCCTTCTGTCGCAAAGTTTGTTTTGTTACAAGTTAAAATGCATCTTTTGTTCCCTTTAATATAAACAGTTTATTGAGGTTGTAGGTGTTGCCTCCAAAACAAGCATTGTCCCTTATCATTTGTGGGTATATTTAAGTAAGTTGTTAAGGTTGTCCTGATCAGAGTTCGCCTTTAGCTATTCTCCGCGTACCCACATGCCCCCCCCCCAGTCACCCCACCTAGTTTTGGGCCTGGGCACTACAATATACTATGAAGAATACCAAATCATGAAGAATAAGACCCTGTCTTTACCTGTTTCTGAGGTTTCCTTTGAGGTGTCATCTGACTTCTGTCGTTTACTTTTATGACTGTGTGCATCTCGTCTGCCTCCCTCTCCTTCATCTTCACTGTCAGAGAGTTCTTCATCACATGCAATACGTTTGTCTCTTGAGAAGATCGATATCCTCTTGTTTGGATTTTCTTCCTCTTCTTTGGCCTCAGGAATCGCATCTTCTGGAATTGGTTGCATTTGAACTCCCGGGGCATGGGGTATCATGCGAAGATTCTCATACAGCCGTGTCCTTTAAACAAGAGAATAAAGATTCACCATCTTATTTCAAACATTTTGTTTTCAGCTTCCTTAAAAGTCTGCTGTTTGTGGCACTGAATTGCTTTAATGCAACACAATCTTCCAGGTGGTAAGGCAGGGAAATTGTTAGTTACAGAAAGAAAGTACTCTGGGCGGGTTAGCAATTAATAAAACAGAAAATTTTGCCTCCTGTTTTGAATGCTTATGTTGATGTAAAATTGTTACAACAGACTCTTACCTCTCACCTTTGAAACCCTTTTAATTTTAACTCAGACATTCATTAGTACAATAAAGTTTTTCAAATCATTTCTTTGTAGAACCTGACGACCTGTGTAGTATCTTGAAGCTTGCGATGGGATCAGTCCACAAGTTTTCTTCAGGATACCCATTTACTAAGTCTGGTCGTCCGCAGATACCTGTTCCTTATACATTCAACCGAAAACCCAATGCAGACTATAGTCTAGGGGCATACATAAGACAGAAGTTACTATGTAATGTATGTTTGAATCTTGAAACACCTGTTTTTATAGTCATTGTCCATCAGGCTACACTACATGACCTTAAAGAGTACGCCCACCATCATGGAATCCAATTAAAATCACATCTTTCTTGGATCAAAATACTTTTGTTTAATTCCAAATTTTTATGGCTGGATTTCTAACATTACCCTTCATGTGTCGGCACTGACAGAAAAGAAAACTCTAAAAATATTATTACTTAAAAAGACTCTGCCAGCTTTGCACACAAGTGGCAAGGGAACAATGAAAATGTACTTAAAAGATATGTATGCTGGAATAGAAAATACTTACTTGATTTTGTCCATATACTCTGATGTATTCTGATTTGTCATGTTAGACGGACTTATGTGCAGCTTAAAATCTGGTCCAAAATACTCAAAGTAGTCATTGTAAGGTAGCTCTGTGGAAGGAAGCATGAACAAAATTGAAATGAAGGTAAGCATTTCATGCAGCAGTGAGCTGCAGCCATTGGCAGGTGATGGGAGTGCTTATCACTCAATGCTTGGTAACCATGGTTTATCAACAAAACCAAATACAACAAGAGGGCCACAATTCATGGAGATGCAGATCTACTCCATGATGGAAGTGATTGTTGGGTTACTTCTGAATGCATCTTATTGCAACTTTGTTAATAGGCTGCAATCCAGGTTTTTAATGTACAGTTCAGTTATAAAGTTTAGTCGAAAACAATATTTCCCTATAAACCTTCACTGTTGTTTCATGCAAGGAATCAAATTTGGGCCAATTTCCCCTCAACATCCAACCAGAATGCAAAAATGCATTGTGGTTTCGATGATGTAACATGGGCAGTTGTTTTCTTTACGAATCTGCCGTAATGTATGAGGGTGTACAACACACTTGATCTTAGTAATACAGTGAAAAGCAGTGTGATGTGACAAACAGTAAATCACAATGACACAGGCTGTCCTGAAATGACCATTGATCTTAACAGCAGGCTTCATGTAGTAAATGTGATAGATACATCAACATACAAAATATGACATCTGTCTTGTTGAAATATTGTGTAAAACATGGTATTCACAATCTGACCCCTGGTGAACTCAAACGACCATTGACCTTTGCCCACAACATTAGGCTTCTAGTACTCAATGTGGTACTTCAATCACCCTTTTGTCAACAAAAAGTATTTGTAATCACAAGTTGATTTACAACAATCTTTGATACAACATAATTCATGAGACATTAAGCTAGATATGCTACTAGCTCCCACAGAAACAAAGACTGATATTACTTCTCCCTTCAACCAAGTCATAGAAATAGTTGCTGTACTTACCATTGGCAATGTCAACTCCAAGTGCTACGGCGGTCTCAAACGTCCAACATCTGGCGACATTGCGGATAGTGTAACCACCTCCTCCCAGTAGCAGTAGTGGTAGGTTGTACTGTTTCATGAATTCAACAGACTTGGCATGTCCTGTTAGTTCAAACCAATGCATTATGATTTATTCAAGCAAGCAAGGAATGTACAACCATTTCTGGTCATTTAGAGCTCCCTCCCCACCTTGTTGTTGTATAAATATATACATAAATTCACACAACCAACAAATTCTGATGGAATACAAGCAACTTTCCAAGATGAATAATCAAGTACTTTAATATCAGCCATACTAAAATGGATAACAGGTGAATTGTTTCAAATGTGATGTATCTTTGATACAAAATCAAGTGGGGTACACAAAACTAAACAATGTAGGACTGTTGAAAAGAGAGAAAAATGTTAATTCAAAATTGTGTTTTGTTAACAAAGCTGCAATGACTGTAATCCACTCATATCAGGTGTCACATAATACAAAGACATAGCTTGCATGCTGGGTACACAAGCGCTAGCATAACTAACATTTACTGTTGTGAATGTGTGATGGGGAAATAATCATGCACTCTTTTGTAAAGCGGTAACAGTCTTAATACAAATAACAATCAGAAATTTATGTAGTAAGCAGGTGATAATTTATACGCAAAAAGCAATGGAAGAATGAATGAAAATATACATACTTTGTCAAAAGAATTCGAAAGCTGATCTTAATATAAGTTAACAAAATTACGTTGTACATAATATGAGTAGTTAATGAATGGATGACTGGATTGGAAATTGGAAGTTTGGATAATCCAAGTTTTACTGTAATCTGATTCAAGGTTGTGGAGTTATTGAAAGTTTAGGTTTGGTCCCTCCCAAAGAAATATAGCCTGATAAAATTTTGTGCCTAAATGGTCCCAAAAATATTTTGCCCAGACAAAGTGGCTCAAAATATATTTGCCCCCAAAACTGAACCACAAAAAATGTTGGCCCAAATGGTCCCAAACATTTTGGGCCCCACAAATTTGGGCCCAAAGAATGTGTCCCAAAATGCATTTGAGGTGGAAATAAAATTTGGGACAACATGGCGCAAAAATGGGCTCCTTTTTTTGGTGCACAGTTGATCCCAAAATATTTAGGCCTACATGTTTTAACCAACAACTGTTTACAAAGTTTGCCTACAATCTGGCTTACGGTTGTGTAGTTACTGCAATGTAAAGAGAATGTGGGCAGAGTTAATGATACTAGATATGTAATTGTGAACTCTGATGCAGACTTGGAAGAGTGGTGTAGCCTGTGTGCTGTTTCTATTGTGATTATGTTCTTGACCGTACATACCTTTGAGAGTGAGGTTAAAGCAACCCAGCCTGTCACCAGAGAGGGAGTCTGCACCACACTGAAGAACAATGGCACTAGGTTGATACATCTCCATGACCTTGGACATTATCTGGGAAATCAAAGCATATTATCATCACTGTTAATATTACCTACAACTCTCAACAATCATGACTGCACCCCTCCCCCCCCCCCCCCCCGTTTTTTATGCCTAAATGAATGCCTGATTACAAACAAAAGAACATATGATATGGAGCAAATGTGCCACATTGTGTTACATCTTTGTCACCATGTAAAATTTAAGCTGTACACACAATTGCCTGCAGTTTGTTAGACCCCTTAGTTCATCTGTCCCTGTCACTTGCCAACCTGTTTATGAAACACATAATTAGTATCCAACATCAAATGTTTACTTCACGTCTAATGCTCTATGAATATGTTTGTGCATATATATATACCAAAGGCAGGTATTCAAGTTAGCACTCTATTGGCTTTATTGGTTAGTGTCGAGTTGTTAAGAAGGCCTCCATCTAAACAAATAGGCAAGGTATATATTGTTTTGCATTTATGCTTTATGCTTTGTCTTCTGTCCTGCCTGTCAAAGCACTTGTTGTGGACATTCAATATGGATAAGAATATTAATGCCTATATGTTGTGATAAATACAACTCAATGTCCATCAGTATGAAGCAGAGAAGAATAGTAGAAATTGTTACTCAACTAGGCTTTACCAGACTGAATGATATTCTACAGTAGTTTTAATGTCTCTGTTAAATACAAATCAAGTAATACAAATTGTACCAACTACTACCTATGATGAAAACTTCTTGATGAGGGACATCACTGTTTATTTTGTTAACCACGTTATAACAGTATCTGTCAATGTCAAGTCATAACTAAAATTACATCTCGGGTATTGCTAAATGTCCACTCAAGCCATGATCCCCATTCCTTTGGGATAGACGTACCGGTTTAAATATCTTCTCATAAGACTCGTCATCGATACCATCTCTGAGAGGGAAGTTGACAGCGTAGTACTTGCCTTTACCTGCTCCAATATCCTGAAAAATAGGTTAAATAGAAATAAGGAGAGGACAGTTCAAGGAGTTATATATCTCCAAACAACCTGCATGAACAAGTTGATTATAGGCTTCATACATTTTAGAAGTACTTGACATACCTATATATGCTGTGAAGGTTGCAAGTCAATTCAGTGTTTCTCTTTGTTTTTATGGTATTATGGGGAGTGGGGTAGGCAAAGGAAGGGAAAAAGTTATAACAATTTGACCTCCGATCTTTCACTATGAATCTTTGAAACACAAGTTCTTATCATGGGACACGGACACCTTCCTACCAAGTTAAAAGAAATTTGACCAGCCATTTAGGACATGTATGCTTTAAAATGATTACAGATCTAGCCGACACAAATGGACAGCTTTTCACCCCTACCCCTGATATACTCTTGCAATGATCAACAATTTTAATATCTCCTCCTACCTTTGATACAAAATCAAACTTTCAGAATATCTTGGCATGTTACCTCTTGGAATTGGCTCATTTTCCCATCCTTTGTACATATTGGTGAGTTAGGAAAGTCTGCCCCCTGCACCACGGGGAACAGGCCGCTTTGGTCGAAAACACACCCGGGTGCTCCTTACAGAGATACCAGACACCCCTCCAAGACTAGGGGGCTTTACCCCCCCCCACTGTTTTGAGCCTCATCTACTGTACCATTTACTTTTTGAGTTACAGCTACTCAAAGTCGAAGTGCCACGCCCACTTTCGGCCCACCTAGCGTGACCCTAAGCAAAGTAGTAACTTTTTGAGTCCTCATAAATTCTCGATCAAACATGCTACAGTTATGAAAATGGATGTCTTGGCCTCGTTTTGGCCATAGATTTTGAGAATGAAATCTACAAGATGATTTGCGGTACTGTTCTGGAGATATATTTTTGGCCACATCTCACCAGGAAACAAAGAAAATTATAAGGACCAAATATGAGTGTTGCTAGTATAAGAGCCAAATGCCACTCACCATAAGAGATAATTTGTAATGAAAGTGGCATTTTGTCTGATTTTGACAAAATATGACCTTGGTATATAGGCCAAACTTGCACTATCATATAGAGATACTTAAGTTGATACTTTCCGCTGCGCTGTTTGTTGATTTTGTATGGAATGACCGATAGAGAAACAATTTGATTGTATACAAAATGCAAACAAAAATTGTCCAAAATTTCATATCAATAGGTCATCAGCATGCAAAAAATGTTCACACCATCAGGAAATTGGATGGTGGTTGGCAATTGTTATAGCTATAATTTATCCACTCACTAATCAGTTCAATATGGTAAACCTTGATCTGTGTCTACAGTCAAAGCTTAAATGTTCCTAATCATTGCAAGCACATTATGAGGCTCATTTACAGCATTCTTAACTGATGACATTGCAGAGTTTGTTTCTACGACTTGTGTCTATGACACTGGTAAGATTTCCAAACACTCACCTCTGATACAAATCCTACCAATGAACTTATGGACCGAAACATTGTTATCACACTGTAACGCAATGTTCTTTCATGAAACATCTACATTACAAGACAAACATTTAAGTTAAGTGTTCAATAGCACAATAGCATCTTTCATAGGAGTGGGCAGTGTTTGCCAACCTTGATTATGTTGGCATGTAGGTAAGCAGATATAAGTCACATCAGAAAGTACTCCTCATGCATTGCATCTCATGCACCGTCTTCAGATAGAAATATGATCATAAAGTATGCCTTTGTCAATATGTTTTCTTTTATGGTTTGAAATTGTTTTTAAATGATCATCAATGGCCATGCCCTAATCATTTTTCATCAGCTTTTGCAATGGGAGGCTCATTGGAACAGGAATACAATTGTACAGGAATTGTACATTGTACAAGAATACAAGTTTTTGTACAATGTTTGAAAAATTTCCCTTTGGATTTTGTCTTGGTTATATTTGCGATCGTTGGAAGTTTTCTTTCCTTGGATTCTTAGGAGTATTAGCAGTCTTTTCCAGCCCGATAAGTATCCTTTTTATTGAAAGTGAGGGTTTTGGGGACTGTTTTTCCTAGTACATTTCCGCCCTAAGGTTTTTTTTCGGGGGTAGCAGTTCCGCTAACTGCCTAGGTTTTCCCGCCATTTTACTTCCCCACGCTATAGGCGTGTCTTTGTATTTTCATGTTCATTAGCATGTTTACTTGTATTTCTATTCGCTATTCCTATCGCTCTCTCATGTTCTTTTTCAGCTTGTGAGTTGATTTTTGTTAAGCCACTTTCGTAGCGTAATTCGTATTTTGCCGTTGCTAGGTAACGTTACGTACCTCTACTCACTGTTAGCCTATTTCCCTCCCCATGTTATCTCCCGTTCTCTTGTTAGTTTGCATTGTTTCGTAAGCTTTAAGAGTCTTTCCTTAAAAGAGGGGAGCCGGAGAGGTGGGTCCCTACCGAAATCCCGACCCGGGAAAGCAGAGGGAGAGAGACCTCCCGCAGATCTAGATGGAGTAGATCGAGATCTCACTCAAGATCCCCGAAACGGAGGGAAAGGAGAAGGTAATCCCCGGCCTCCAACGAATCCTCGGAGTCGTCGGACGACGGCTACAAGAGAGCTAAGAGAAGGCGTCGGTCCCCGAGATGACAACAGGAGGAGGAACCAGCATTGCTAGCCCAGCTGACTGGCCTGCTACGCCTCCTGCTGGAGCAGCAGAGAGCAACCACGGTGGCAGACACGAACCTACTAGGCTCCATTACCTCCAGTCCTACCGCGGCTCCACAACCGGCCCCGGAACCAGGGGAGGACGTCCTGGACTGCAGAGCGTCTGTAAACTTATCCGGTCTGGATGACGAGGGGGATCCTAGGGATCCCACGGACCCTGTAGATTAAGATCTGATGGAGGAGAGCTTCAGGTAGCTACGAACTGGAGGAGGTGCCCATTACGGGAGGAGCCCTGCCTCAGGAATTAACGATGCGGGTTGCTGAAATTTTCAGAAGACACCTGGGTTTTGAGGCACCGGACACACAACCACAGAAGGCAAACCGGGTTTCCAAGCTAATGGAAACTGGCGAAGCCTCAACTAAGCCAGAGACCACCATGCCTGTAGATGCGACCTGCTATGACAGGTTCGAGGCTGTTAGGCTGTTAACTAACTGCATAAGATGCACCTATAACAACAGCAGTTGCCTTAATGCACTCTCTTCAACCCCCAGAAGACAATCTACTATCTGATTAACTTACCCGCAAGTCACCTGTTCCTGGAAAATATTCCCCATACTTATGGAATGATACAGTCATGACACGATCAGTTGTATAGAAAGCTTCCTCAACACCATCACCATGGTGAATGTCTATGTCAATATACAATACTCGTTGGTGATACCTGTAGATGAAAATTACCAAAATGCAAATAGCTTAATCAGTGCAATATTGTATAGAGAATTAATAACAATTGTTACATGTACAATATGGCAATAAATCCCATATACTGTTTCTTTAATCCAAATTTGTACCTTAATGTAGAAGGCTATAGATGTGATTGATTTGCACTTCTGGTCAACATTTCTTTTTGCTAAAGCACTGAAACCATAAATACCAAACACATGTTTGAGGCTTATAGTTTGAAATCAAGTGAAAATTGCTGCCAATATATGCCCAGTCTCACTACAGGGATGCACTATTATTCTATTAAACTGAATTTTAGCAAATTAAATATTTTATAATATTTCCACTGCTCACACATTAACAGCACTTCCAAAATATAACTGGACATAAAAAATAAGACATTTATTAACAATGAACTTTTTCATATAGCCAGTGCTTCATATTTATAATAATACCTTACGAACAGTGATAACTTTACCTTTAAGATTAATGTTCTATACATGCTTGTGTGGTCAAATAACTTTTTCACAAGCTAGGAACAAGAACAACATTTGAAAGAATACTTACTTCAAAAGTTCTAGTATAGCCAGCACAATATCATTAACATAGCAAAACCCAGAGGCTTCTGACTTCTTGGCATGATGGAGACCACCAGCCCAGTTTACAGCTATGTCTGTCTGTTGCTTGTTAAGCTTGACAGCTCCTGCCACTGAACCACCGCCAGATAACTGACAGAATTCATAGAGACCATCAAACACAGGACAATCTTCACCAACATTAACTGCAATAGATAGACAAAAGATAAACGTGGTAATGGTAAGTCTGAGTGTAAAGGCGCCGCCATGCCCTTGACAATTTGTCTTTCTTGAATTTCCTGTTCGTTAGTACATTATTTATTCATGAGATTGAATATAAGTGTTCTACAAACCTGATCGTAGAGCAGTCAGCCTTCAAACCAAAGAAGATTAATGGCATAAGATAACAATGATAAAGTACATGCACTTTGTTATGAAGGAGTATAAGGTGTACACATGTTGAGGATTTATGAATTCAATATTAAAAATTACTTAACAGTATATAGAATGATTGCATTTTCATAACAATGGTGACCGTGAATATTATCCATCAAAAGCACATGAACATGTCTAGTTAGTAGTCATCCAATGTTCAGTGAACTTGAAAATTGACTTTAGGTCAGCAAATCATTTTTGTCCAAAATTCTTATGTTAACACTGTATCTGTAGGACATCATGGCATAACTTTTGGGACAATAAGAAAGCAGCAACAAGATTACAACATAAAGTATTACATTAGTCACAAAGAAAAGCGCAACAACTCTAATTAACTTGTGATTTAGCTATGATATGAAATATAATAAACATTATGCAAGTAGCATGATCATGTTTTAATGTTCAGTGTTACACACAGTTGAGTGAGTCAAATATTTGTGATCAGAAGTAATGTTCTTGTACTAAATTACTAATGATGAATCCCAAATATATGCAGTATGATACCTGTTTATCTCTTTGATTAAACATTTTCACATTTTGACAAAAGTTGACCACAAGTTGCCCCCAAAAATGTGAGTGATTATTGTACAGTGCTACCACACTGAGGTTGAGACAAATGTAGGGTTTTAAAACATGTTGCCAAGTGTTGCAAGGTGCTAGGTAGTGTCCCAATTGAACAGTGTAAATTGAACAAATGGTTTTGCATTGCCTAACAAGTATGTTAGGCTGGAAGGTTTCTGTACTATCGGGATTATTCATGTTGTTTTTGGAAAGACAAGTTTCAAAACATTGAAGTGCATTAGGAACTGACAGGTAACATGGAAAAACTAAGTTAAACCTTGCAAAAACCTTCCAGGAGTTTATCCACAATGCATCAACACAATAGGTTTGGCAATGTCAAATACAACCAAAATAATGTCCAATGGCTTATCATAAAGTTTCTCTGTGTTGGTTGTTAACTTGCAAAACCACCCCTTTTCTTATAATTGCACACAGTATTTATCTAAATCGGCAAAAAATGGGAACGAAAAAGGTCTTTTAGATATGGATGACCTCCTGGTAAACTGCAGTAACAAACTGTATCATTCTCAACTATTATCCATAACATCTGTGTTGAAGGCAGTAGTTGAAATATAAGTCTGCTATGATTACTTCTTTTCTGAGCTGGTGTAATGTAGGAGGAGGCTGGGGGATAAGGTTGTATGGATACTTAC
>JXUT01143705.1:0-12058 GCA_000934455.1 Apostichopus parvimensis
TCTTCCACCTGATCTAGAATACAAGGTGTCATGTAGTAGCCACCGCTGAGGGCAGGGTCATCGGGTGTGAAAGACTCACCTCCGCAAAGTACTTTAGCTCCCTGTAAAGTGTTTGAAAATAGTCAGCAGAGTATTATATTTATTAATCAAACCAGAGTGACAACCCTAACACTGGTTACTAGTCATATTTAATGGAAAACAAATTATCAAAGCTTCTATGAGTCAAAAAATTGTCCTCGGTTTGGGGACCAGTGAAATTTAAATAGATAATAAGTCCAAGGGAGCAACCATGTTTACTTCTGCCCACAGGCAGACAGAATATTACCAAAACAAAACAGTGGTTTCTATGCCTAAACATATTTGTAGTGTGGTAAGCCATACATGTTAATATACATGGACTTGTGCACACCACAATGAAGAGGATTATCTATTGACTAATGCGACAACATATAAAGAAAGGTATCAGGAATCAGTTATCATGTTGACAAAGTATCAACCATTTAATTCACTGGTAAGGATTTAACAGTATAGAGTTGTTATTCCAATTCCTAATGCAAATCCCTGTTATATTATAGACAGAGAGTTCTACATCAGATTGTGAAATATTTTCACAATCTAGGAATCACCTGGTATAAATCACAAAACAAATTGCCAATCTGAGACCAACCGAGATAACCCTTAGACCAGGGTTGTCCAACCTACGGCCCGCGGGCCACAGTCCGGCCCACCACAGGGTTGCGTCCGGCCCACCAGAGATGCTCTACGGTGCGAAATTTTAGTGAACAGATTTATTGATAACAATTTGAAGCTATATAATCAATCAATTCGAACCTTCTGGGTCCAAAAAACTGCATACAGGTCAGTTTGTGTGACACTCTCTCAGCGGAAGGGGGGGGGTGGGCGGCTGGACTTTATCATCTGTTTTATCAGGAAGGAAAATAAATCAGTGCGCGCAGTGGAGCGTAGGGTTCATGCGGCCCCCTCCTTCATCATAATCATTCCATGTGGCCCTCCTCTGCAAAAGGTTGGACAACCCTGCCTTAGACCATTGAGACAATTTTTTCCACCATTTGAGATGACCTGTTCACCCCTTGAAGCTCTAAGGGTGAAACTGATAACAGACACTTGAGAATGCTTAAACAGATCCTACATATCAACTTTCCTTGAACTCTCCGGGATGACTGTATGTTCTGTTAAAGAGAACTCCTTGGTCTTGAGATATCATGCTTACAAGCTTTTCACTGTGATAAAACTCTAGCCACGCCCATTCATTAATAATAATGAGAATGAATTTCTTGGTTATATGACCATGTACTGTACTTATCACCAACTGACTCACCATACCGAGTACAGAATAAATTGGATACTGAACGTACACAATCCCTATATCAGTTGACAACCTGGAACGACTTTTCTTAAAACTGGTCGCAAACACTGCCTGCCTCAATACGTCCCGACTGTAATGAACTATTTTATTTTTGATATCCTTCATGAGCCATAGTTTTGATCTCTGTATACTGAAAGGCACATGAGCACAGCCTGAAATACTGTTTTCTGTTAATGGCTGGTGCTTGTTTAAGTCACATATAAAAATTAATTCCCTGTAAAGCATTACATTTGTTGAAGGTTGAGAACCAACACATATTGCCGACTTGAAGCTATCTAACCAATTCAACACCTTTCGATATATTGATCCTCCTTCGACACAGCTTCCACAATCATTTCAAACTCCATGTAGATTAGTAATGGTGAAATGTAGGCAAGTAAATTAATATCAGATGTAGTCACCTCACAAAGATGGTTGTTTACTTTGGTCTACTCACCTGTTTCTTGGCTCCTTGGACATAATTCAGTACTTTTTCCTTGTGTTCTTTTGAAATCACGGCTCCCATCATCGTTCCATCCTTCGTTGGATCTCCTATCTTCATCCCTTTCGTCTTGCTGACGAGCTTCTCAACAAATTCATCTTTAATGCTCCGTTCTACAAAGACTCTTGTACCGTTACAGCAAACCTGAAGGTAAAAAGTAAGAACAAATGAAAGGACGACGTGAACAAACTTACGAATAGTAAGTGGGAATTAAAGTAGAGAGGGGTTTACTAGCGGTGTGGGGGGGGGGGCCATGCATTTCTCACTCAAAACAAAATTATGAATTCTTACCACTTGCAATAAATATTAACGGCAGGGGAATTGTTTTTACTGTCTGGTTTTACACATAGTATCCAAATACGTTCTACGACCAGTGTTCTCAGATCTGGTATAAACCTGTTCATTTGTTTGAGTGTACATAAGTTTGGTCTAGGTTACTTTCTGGGCAGTAACTTATGGTATCTTAGAGGTCTTCAGTAATACCCCACAAATTTTACAACAAATGCAAGATTACAAACAAATAAAAAACTCATTTGGCTGGATGTTCTGACCTTCAAAAATAGTTGATGAAAGTGTATTAGCAGTATTTGTTACCAGGATTTTTAGAAGTTGCCTTCCGGGGCGCAATGTCGTTAAAATGTTTGCGTCCCCTCGGAAAAACTTGCGTCCCTACAGTTTTCCATTAAACACATGCACTATAATATACCTCTACAGGAATGCACAATATTTAGTTATAATGACCCCCCCCCCCCTTGACAAATCATTGGCTTGTGTGCAATGGAAGTGATAAGTCTATAAGGTAAGTGGGCCTAGCTGTGATTGTATGTAATTGGGGTTTGTTTCTCCATAAAGCATAGTTTGCATCGGCAGGACGCAAGCAATTTGAAGGTTTTGCGTCCCTGGCTAAACGATTGCGTCCGAGATGCAGAATCCTGCGTTCGTAACAATGCTGATTAGCCTATTGAAGTTCAAGCTCTAATGAATGCTATTACCTTTCTCTTTTTGGAAGAGGTTTGGGGGCAGGAGAGGGGTGATATTCTTGATCTTACTTGACAAACACAAGAGTGACACTAAGTTTTCAATAAATAAAAGCATGGCCACTAATTAACGTGATTGGTTTGGTAATAGATATCCAAATCAAAAGTTTAAAGGTACACAGTTCCCCTACTTGAGTGGTCCCCCCATATCCCCCCGATTACGTTCTACCCTCTAACCCCCTTCCACACATGGGAATTGTATGTAGTTGCCACATCAAATCAGATGTGGGCTTCCTTAGAAGCACAGTGTGTGCAAAACAAAACTCAAAACAAGATATTCGTAAGATTAGGCTTGTAAACTGTAAATAACGTATCATAATGGGTGCCATTCCTCTGCCTGAATCACTCAGCTGTTTGCCTATTATGCACACCCTGAGGTATAAACTAATGTTCATAAAGGATGAAGGATGTCTCCTCCTGCCCCCCCCCCCCCAATCACCCCCTTTGAAATACCAACCTCTCCTTGGGTCAGGAAATTTGCCATCATAGCTCCTTTGACAGCATTTTCCATGTCTGCATCAGCAAAGATGAGAAGCGGTGATTTGCCTCCCAGCTCAAGAGTGACGTGCTTGATTCCTAATGCACAGTCTGCCATCACCTGTAAAAAGAAAACAATTGTTCACATTAGGTGGACCAATCAGTAAGCTGCCCGAGTAGCTGCCCCAAGATGACATTAGGGGGACCAATCAGTAAGCTGCCCGAGTAGCTGCCCCAAGATGACATTAGGGGGACCAATCAGTAAGCTGCCCGAGTAGCTGCCCCAAGATGACATTAGGGGGACCAATCAGTAAGCTGCCCGAGTATCTGGCCCAAGATGACATTAGGGGGACCAATCTATAAGCTGCCCGAGTAGCATTAGTCATCTTGGGGCAGCTACTCGGGCAGCTTACTGATTGGTCCCCTAATTTCATCTTTTTCCTTGTAGCTACACAACCAGTAAAGAATAATTTATCCACTCCAGGATTGATAGTTAGCTCTACTATCACCTTCTGTTCATACAGCATGAACAGCTCCTTAAGTCAATAGTTCATATCACTGCTTTATGAATATTCATGTCCATACTCAAGTGTAACACTCACCTTTTTGCCAGTCGGGACGCTACCAGTGAAGGACACTTTATCAACTCCAGGATGGCAAGTCAGGAAACGTCCTGTTTCGCCTTCTCCCTGGACAACGTTGAACACTCCTTTAGGAATACCAACCTCTGGAAAAGATATGAAAAGGTCTTATGCAACTACATCATCATCTCCCAAACAAAATGATTCACTACTGGTTGTTGTATTACATTTATAACTTAATATAGGAAGAATTTCATGCAGAGATCTACAAGAAATATGAATGGCTAACCTTCAAAGCTGGAATAAAGGTTCAACATACATTTGCAAAAATGCATATAGCACCACAACAATATTAATCACTCACAGAGGTGTCTGCTACCACGACAGGATTAATCACTCACAGAGGTGTCTGCTACCACGACAGGATTAATCACTCACAGAGGTGTCTGCTACCATGACAGGATTAATCACTCACAGAGGTGTCTGCTACCATGACAGGATTAATCACTCACAGAGGTATCTGATACTATGACAGGATTAATCACTCACAGAGGTGTCTGCTACCACGACAGGATTAATCACTCACAGAGGTGTCTGCTACCATGACAGGATTAATCACTCACAGAGGTGTCTGCTACCATGACAGGATTAATCACTCACAGAGGTGTCTGCTACCACGACAGGATTAATCACTCACAGAGGTGTCTGCTACCACGACAGGATTAATCACTCACACAGGTGTCTGCTACCACGACAGGATTAATCACTCACAGAGGTGTCTGCTACCACGACAGGATTAATCACTCACACAGGTGTCTGCTACCATGACAGGATTAATCACTCACAGAGGTGTCTGCTACCATGACAGGATTAATCACTCACAGAGGTGTCTGCTACCATGACAGGATTAATCACTCACAGAGGTGTCTACTACGATAAGAGGATTAATCACTCACAGTGGTGTCTGCTACCATGCCAGGATTAATCACTCACAGAGGTGTCTGCTACCATGCCAGGATTAATCACTCACAGAGGTGTCTGCTACCATGACAGGATTAATCACTCACAGAGGTATCTGCTACCATGACAGGATTAATCACTCACAGAGGTGTCTGCTACCATGACAGGATTAATCACTCACAGAGGTGTCTGCTACCATGACAGGATTAATCACTCAGAGGTGTCTGCTAACATGGATTAATCACTCACAGAGGTGTCTGCTACCATGACAGGATTAATCACTCACAGAGGTGTCTGCTACTATGACAGGATTAATCACTCACAGAGGTATCTGCTACCACGACAGGATTAATCACTCACAGAGGTGTCTGATACTATGACAGGATTAATCACTCACAGAGGTATCTGCTACCATGACAGGATTAATCACTCACAGAGGTGTCTGCTACTATGACAGGATTAATCACTCACAGAGGTATCTGCTACCATGACAGGACTAATCACTCACAGAGGTGTCTACTACCATGATTGGTTAATCACAATAAGAGATGTCTTCTACCATCACAGGATTAGTCACAATTTAAGAGTCTTACCACGACAGTATTAATCACACTGTCACAGCTACACTACCATGGCAGCCAACTGAAGCAATCCAACTTTTTGAGAAAAAGGTATTAGCAACAAGGCTGATGGCAAATATGCTGTTGAAAATTTTGAGACAGTTAACAAGGAAGGAGAACCTTTCAGCTGGTTCTTGCACTTATTATTCAGGAAACATCATTATATTGTAAATTGTAGCTGGCAGAAAGTCAACAACAACAGCTCTGCTAAAACTCATCCTGATTTTATATTCCAGAAATATCAAGAAACACCTATTGACACTTGTTTCACTTTTTGATAAACTATTTCTATTTGAAGGGAATATATAAAATAATGGCTGGTGACAGACACTATATAATAACTGTATGAAGTCAACTCATCATGTTGCACCAGAAGAGAAATAAGTATTTGCTAAAATCATTCTTCGTTACTTGGTTCCAATCCTAGATACTTGTCTATGTTTGTTCAGACACTGATACAGACTGGTGCCAATGTTTGATACTGTAAATCAACATCAATGTTTGATCTAGGTCCATAAATGATGAGGGAACCAAACCATGGCAGGCCCCTCTTCCAAATGACGAAATTGGGAGCCTACCTCACTCGCCATAGTGTTTACACTTCTTTCACAAGTGACTACAACAATGTTCAAGGTTAAAAAAAGGTTCATAAAATGATTTTGCAGCTGCACAGAAATGCATATATCGTGACACCATCTTGGATCACTTCAGAGTGTGTGCATACTCTGAGCTTGCTCCTGAATTTTGTGTTGAATCCTTGGTCTCTGACATCATCTGTGATTTACTTATATATATGGATGTCACATATGGAATATTATGGATAAACCATGGTTACTGACATATTCTTTAATGACTTTGCTGAATTATTAGTTCAAAGTTTGACAGTCCGATCTCTGACTTGAGGTACTTGCTGATTCCGAGATCTCTTGAACTCCACTAATCCTACTCGCTACAAGGGACTCACATTACAATGTTTCTAAACTATGTGAAAACCACTTACCGATATAAAGCTCAGCCAACATGACTGTAGTGATAGGGGTAAACTGTGATGGTTTGTACACCATGGTGTTACCACATGCCAGTGCAGGGGCTGACTTCCACCCTGCCATCTGAATTGGGTAGTTCCATGGTCCAATACCCACACACACACCAAGCGGTTCCCTCTTCACAATACCAAAAGAGCCTCCCTGGAGGGGCAAATGGTCACCTGACAAGAAGACAATAGATCATTGTTTTAGTTTATCGTGGCAGATTTGAGCCACAATGGGATTTACTAGTACCACTGTTGACAGAGTTAAAGTTCTGGTCACTATTGTGATGATGTGCCAGCTTTTAATCAAGTCACATACTGTACTGACAGCTAAACCTAGCAGTCTCTTTCTCAACTCAGCAGCCTTTAGAATGGAATGCCAAAAAGTTCACAAATATGTTCTGGAAAAATACATTTTTTTGTTATATTTGGGAAGGGGGGGGGTGGGGGAGGAAGCGTGCTGTGTAGTGCATGTCAAAGATGACAACAAAAACGAGATCTTACATTAGCTTGCAACATGTACATAGTCATTAGAAAGCTATCACACATTTAAATTTCCACAAGAAGATTGATGTCCTACATGAGTGTCAAAATAGCTCACCAAGCGCCGTGCAGTTCATTTCATAGCTTGATACTGAATTTTCATATACATACAAACCACAGTTTCTCAGTTTGCATTTAATCCATAAAATGGTCCTGCTATTGTGCAGTAAAAGGAATGACACCTGGTCATTCAATTAAAGGCGCACACTGCCATTAACGCAAGATATCTTTCAGAAAATGAGTTTCTAACATTCCTTGTTATTACCGAAATGAACAAATTAGGCTGGGATGAAAGTATCATTATGCTTGTTTGCACTGTACATGTGATGACTGGTCTTCGCTTCAACAAAGTTGATTTCGAACGAAAAACAGTTCCACTTTACTGGGATCATGAAATAGCAAAAGACTATAGACAAACCAGTTATAGATGGCGCCAGACCAGCAAAGTACTCCAACCCATCGATGACTGTCTCAATATCAAACCGGGATTCCCAGAGTGGTTTTCCTTGGTCTACACTCTCCATTCTTGCAAACTCTTCTTGTCTTTCCTACAGAGATGGAACAACGGAGAAACACCGCATAGCAGATGCCAATGGAAAAGCAGATTGTTCCTTGGATACCAATGTGGCGACATCCACAAAGTTTGGGAATGAGCTATGATATTAATGATCTAAAGCAACATGAGACGGACAATTCAGATAATCTCTGCTCATGACATTCAAAGCAGCGATGCTAAGGTGGTTCTCTGTGCTGGTCAACATTAAAGGATTTAAATGGATAACTTTAGACACAAATGTGATTTAGTCTGTTGGAGAATGTTAAAAATCATTTCAATCTGTGTATGTTACAGGTTGGCAGCACTTCCTGCAAGATTTGACCTTATTTGGCTTGTAAATAGAAGTGCAGGAAGCTTTAAGTATACTAAAATAATCTATAATATATAATCTATACAATACTAAAATACTCAGAAGGTGATCTCTTCAGAAGCAACACAAATTTTAAATTGGAATTCAAGGACCTTTTTGTCACTGCAAACAACACATTGTCATTGATGTACAAATTATTAAAAATGGTGTTGATTTCATCCAAATATCGATTTAATTGCTTTGAACATGATGAGGTTCGTTGGATGTACACTAGTATAGAATATACAGAAAAGTCAATAAAAGTTAACAATCAAGTTTACTCTGAGGATTTGATGTTAGCATGAACTTGGTCCAGACACGTACAATAGTGATGTTGAATATCTCGACAACCGGAATAAGAACACAATGTAATCATTGAGTGTGGTTGTTGGAATATGATAATTCAAACTGATAAAATGATAGCTTCTGACCATTATAGTCACCTTTGATACTAGTACCTACATCATTAAACTAGCTTTTGTGCTTGACTTTCATCCACTTTTGAGTTAGACACTATACAGTAACCTGAATATTCACGAAATTGCAGTTCTAAACATTACTTAATCAACTGAAGCCATATATACTAGTATGGTGGTCGGGGGAGGGAGGATTTAGATTTGTTTAATCAAATGGAACCATTTCCAGTCAGGACGCTTAAGTTTGAAGTACCAGTAATGTTATTAGAGAAAAACAGTTTGCGTCCCAGGGATGCAAGCCCTCCTAAGTTTGCATCCCGTAAAGAAAAACTTGTGTAAAAAAACTTGCGTACCGATGGAACACCAGTTGCACGATGCACGAAGTACACTACGAACGTTGCACAGAGAATATTTACTGAAGCATGTGGTCAACGGGGCACAACAAATTGCAACAGAAACTTCTGTGGTATGAATGCACATATTACATTAGCAACTCTCAATGCAGAGAGAAGAAACATACTGTGAGATGAAAAATCCTAAGATTATAAGAGATGTTAACTTCTCACAAAATTCATAGATTGTCTCCTCAACTCATAACATTTTCTGACCAAAACAATGATTCAAATATTACTGATAGTCTCAAAAGCAATTCAAGTGCATCCTGTTATGATATTTGAGTGCACACATATGATAGCCTGTACAGTACCACAAATTATGATATCTCTACACAGGGGAAAAGAACGCTACAAGTAGTTTCATACTTTATGTTCATTGAGCACTACAATTGCAAGAATGTCTGCAGACAATTGGTAAGGGACTATAAGCCAATCACATCACAGGAAACATTGACTATTTTTTTTAGCATGAAAATCTCTGTAATGAAAATGTTGTTAACCCCGTACATTGCGGTTGGATGTTATGATTAATTGTTTTCAAACAAATTCAGTCAGTTGTAAGAAATTTTGGTTCTTTTCAGGAGAAGATGTGTTGTTTTCTTTAAAAGAAAGAAAAATGACATTCAATAAAAAATGTATTTTGTTATGGGTTGCATAAGCCTAGTGTGTGTACTTGGGGTTTATTTCGCAAGTAAAAAGTTTGTGTCCCAGGCGCAAGCAATCTGTTTTGTGGTATAAGTTGGTAAGTGTTGTTATGTGTCATCAAGTTTGTAAATTTATCATTAACATGTATCTAAAAAGTCAGCCACCACTGCCCTTCCAAAGAGAATGCCAGATTGCATGTAATAGTGGCCTTGCGTCCAGGGACGTAGCTAAGGCCTGATGAGGGGAAACATTTTTTTTTCAACAAATTATATTCGACGACATAGTGAATTCCAAAAAATACAGTGCTTTTTCCTAGCGTGCTTAATATTATTTTCTTTGGGGGGGGGGGGACTCACATGGAAATGTTTTCAATTGTTCACTCCATTCCAACTGAGCATTTGGAATGAAGTGAACAATTAAACATTTTGCAGAGAAAAATGTTGAGTTGACGAGATACAATAAGTTGTAAGTAAAACATTTTGCAGAAAATTTTTCAATTGCTCAGTTAAAGCAACTGAGCAATCCAATATTTTTCTGATTTTTGATAAGATTTTATCTTGTTATCTAAACAATTTACTGAAAAATGTCAACTAATGGGGCAAAGTTTTTCTTATGTTGATGGCACTTTTAAGCTTCCGTAGATTAGCATTGAGTGTTTTATCAAATTCCATAGAGAAAATAGGCCTATATATTCTGAACTTACTTGAAGCTAGCAAACAAGGTCAATCCAACCAATAGCAAAATAAGTACATAAATAAACCAAATTGAAGCTGGCGAACATTGCACGGTAGTTCTATTAAGAATTGTTTTTTAGAGTATTCAAAATCATACAAAGTTTTGTACGATGGAGTATAAAGATCGCGAGATACAATTTCTCAAAGTGGCAAGGAAAATGTGGAAAATATGAATGATTAAAGGTCAATTTTGATCGAAATTTTTAGGTCATTCACAATCATAAGAATATATGCATAGGTAAATTAGAGTGCGACAGTCGGAAATTCCGATTGTCGAGCTCAAAATTTCCAACTATCGTCAGTTTAACCAAGAATGAGACACCCCCCACATCCCCTCTAGCGACGTCCCTGCCTGCATCATAAATAAGGCATAGTATTTATAATGACAACACCAGGGTTACCTTACTCCACCTCAGGGAAGACCACGACAAATACTAACCCGTAACTTCAAGGCAGCCTTCTGAAGCAAGCGCCCTCTGTCCAGGCCAGACAGCTGAGACCAGGATTTAAAGGCCTCCCTGGCAGATTGTACAGCTTTGTTAACATCTTCCTGTCCAGAGCTTGGACACTGGCAGAGCTGTTTTCCTGTAGGGAAACAATTTACAAATTAATTCAGAACTCAAACAACACGACATAGATATAGTCCCCTTGGAGACTTTACAGTGTCGTTAACATGAAGTCCAAGCATGGACACTGGCAGAGCGGTTTACCTGTTTGGACAATTAAAGTACTTCAGAACTTAAACAACACAACAGACACCACGAATCCATGATGGCCCCTTGGTAGACTGTATCACTTTGTTAACATCTTCAAGTCCAGAGCTTAGATAATAACATTAATACTTCCACTTCTATTCTATGACCCATCATTGAAAAGTGGGGAAAAAGTCTTTATTTGCATTTAATACAAAATTTATTAAAAAGACTAGAAACTAATTTTCAAAACAACGAGAACCAGCGGGGGTATGGAGGAATAGTAAACAAAGTTAATATAGTTATAGCACACAGCCACATATCCACGCGATAGCACTGGTAATTGTTGTACGACACGTTGAGATGTTTTTACATGTAATGCGCCTTTTAAGAATATATTACATAATTACAGCCTTGTGGGGTAAGGCTGATATCTGTAGTTCACAGGAATATGACACATCTCTACGGATGGTTGGAGCTGTTTGTGCATCAAATTTAAGGTTACCACAGAGAAAACAATACCATGACATAGGGAATGAGATGCCAGTGGTGTTTGCAATGTACTATCCAACACCTTGTAAATTTTATGCAAGTGTTTACTTTCTGAATTAATCAGATTTTTGTCTATCGTGACAGTTAAACTGGATGTTGAATGTCAAGATATTACCCACTGAAGTCATTGAATGTGTGATTGGTGTGTAATAAATCCTACAATATGTCACCTGTTCCTCTAACATGGCCGACCAGTCAGTTTTGTTTTGTTATCTTATAACAATATAGGCATGTTTTTCATCATGTACCAGGACATTCCAGAAGCATGTTCAAAACGTATTGTGAAGTATGATAACTTTGCGTGTTCCCATACTCTGCATTCTGCAATGATATATATTTATGAACCTTTTTTTGAGATTCCGAAGCTGCAGTGTCTGTAACTCAAATTGTAACTCCTTCTTTGTGTGCAAGTTTAATCCACACAGCCTCAATGTAAACGGCTACAACGTGGAACAAGCAAACAACATTTTGAATTCTGAGGCATTTCATCAAATGTTTCACCCATCTTTAAAAATTGTCCTGTAAATTCTAATAAAAAATATTAAAGTCTGGTGAACTATCATCAAAGCATTAATGATATGACATAGTTGAAGGATAAAACTC